>BOPN01000915.1:0-7500 GCA_017312705.2 Penaeus japonicus
CACACACACACACACACACATATATATATATATATATATATATATATGTATATATATATATATATATATATATATATATATATATATATATATATATATATGAGTGTGTGTGTGTATGTATACATTCATATGTAGAAGAAATGTATGAATGAGACTAACTATCTAAACGACGCCTTTCGACGGAAGTCCTCGGAAAGACCTCCGTAGAAACGCGTCACTCTTGCTTCGCCGATCTCACGTGCACTCTGGCGAGCCTGAATGTATCGGAGGCCTACATTCTGGGCATGTTAGGTGGGCGCTGCACTCACCAAATTCAGAAATATTAAGCATTTTCAATAATGAAAACATGGATCATAAATAGAATCTCATTCCTTGTTATGAAATAGTAAGGCAGTTGTTCTGAGAAAGCACTGCACTCACTGTGCACAGGTAGTTGCATGATGATGCGGGACTGGGCGGATGGCAGGATGATGACAAAAATAAATTCAAATTCAAATTCAAATTCAAAATTCCAACTGCACACGTCAACTGTTCGTTTTCGCGGTGTGGAGTTGTATAAACAAAGTCGCTGAAATATCTTTAACCGAAGCTGATTTCCTTCGTGGTAATTCTGTTCCTGTAGTTGAATGATGATGACCATGATGCGATCTGGTCATCATTTGTTTTCAAAGCGAGTCGAGGTCCCGAGGTGTTGACGTGACGCTTTTAACTGCCTGTTTGCGGTAGTTTGCGGTAACTGTTCAGCCGAGAGAACAAAATTACGTTGATATACTCGTTTAGATTCATGATTTTAGGACATTCTTTCGCATTTTATATATCGGAATTGATTTACGTTGACATTATTGAATCATGTGATTTTCTTCTCCAATTTTTAGTACTATAACTCACGTTTTGGAGTTCTTTTGATAACTTGACATGTTCGCTCAATTTCATAATTTTATTGACAAAATTTATTCATGTTAGTCTCTTTAATACTGGCAGTTGCAGCAGTAAGTGATTTTTTGTAAGCGTAATTTCAGCAAACGGCGCATTTTCCGCCTTCGTTTTCTCTCTATTGAAAGAGGTGTATAGATATAACTGAAACAACGAGGCTCCTAGTATGAGATCATAGAGCTGTTTGTATATCAAAGCAGAAGGATAGAACTGACCTAAAGAGAAATGAGTTTGTAAATAAAATTATTTGGTAATTGTATTTTCAAGTTTATAAATAAGATCATTATTTTGCAATTTTATGTTATAAAGAATATCAGAAATTCAGTTGATTTACCCATGACAGTTCCGATAATTTGCACTATGCAATCAATACTATGAATATATGGAAATATCCTAACGTTTGAATTTGCATTTTGAGTAATACTTATGTCAGAGTAGTAGGTTAATCACAGTAGCACAGTACGCACCATGTGACGGAGATAATCATATATATATATGTATATATATATATATATATATATATATATATATATATATATATATGTGTGTGTGTGTGTGTGTGTGTGTGTGTGTGTGTGTGCGTACGCGTGTGTGTGTGAAACTGATTGGGAATATAGTATAAATGTATATTACAGTAATCAGAGAAAATTAGTACTGCATCGTGCTCAGAGCAGCCATATACACATATAAAATAGTGTACCCGTATGTTACCCAAAGCACTCAAAGAAAACTAGCGTTTTTCATGTAGAAAACGAAAACCTCCAAGTGGGACGAATTCATTACTGAAACAAGACACAGAGGCTCCAACATAATAGATGTTTTTTTACGCTCATCAGTAGGAACGCAGACAGACACGAGGAACCCCTGGAAAGAAGTGTCTTTTCAGTAACTGGAGCCCTTGCCCTTCTGAGAATTTTTGCACATCACTGCTCCGTGGATTTTCAAATTCCCGCGCTCATTCCGAGTAACGTTTCACAAATTTTGAGTGATTTTATTGTAAAATCATGGAATAATAAGTTATGTACGACATCGATACAACATAAATCCAGTGCAAAACGCCTCAATTTCCTTATTCCATTTTTACCGTCTTATGAATCCCCGTTTATCGTTTATTTCTATATTGACTTCTCTATAAATTCCCGCATAACCATCGAAGTACCGATGACCTCGTTTCAGCTCACGAACTCAGCTCTGACCTCACTTGCGGTTGGTATATATACACACACCATTCATCTCTTATTCTGAAAGAAGTGAGACCAAACTCAAGATGTTTATTCCTGTCCTGTTGCTCGGCCTCGTATGTGCAGTGTCTGCGCAACAGAAGTCCTTCTTTGACGGGGTCGAGGAACTCCTCAGAATCCACGGCGGCAGCACGCCACGCCCCGTTCAGCGCCTTCGCAGGGAGGCCACGAGTGCCGCTGGCCTCACGAGGTCTTTCCTGGAGGACTTCGCGGCTGACATCACCAACCGCCAACGGGCAGTCGGAGGCGCCTTCATGTCGGAGCTGAGCGGGCTGGTCGACTTCGTGCGGAGCCTCGACGTTGCTGCCAAGGAGGCGGAGAGGAGGAGCAAGCGCGCCAAGAGGCGAGGCGGCCGCCGCACTCGAGCGGCCCGACGCAAGCCGGCGTTTCGCCCTTTGTATGGCAGCGTGAATTATCAGGTTCTCATGGTGACGTTTCGGGTTCCGTTCCACGACTTCAAACTGCACCCGCTGTTGGATCCCTATCCAGTGATGGTTTAATTCGTCGTAATAAGATTTCGATAGAAACACTGTTGTTTCAATGTTTTTAGTTCTCATGGTTTGGTTTGAGTTCCATTCCACGACTTCAAAGTGAACGCGCTGTTGGATCCCTATCCAGTGATGGTTTGATTGGTCGTAATAAAATCTTAATAGAAACACTGTCGTTTCAATGTTATGACAACAGTAATTTTAGTTCTCATGGTTTGGTTTGAGTTCCATTTCAAGTGAACGCGGTGTTGGATCCCTATCCAGTGATGGTTTGATTGGTCGTAATAAAATTTTGATAGAAACATGTTTCAGTGTTATGACAACAGTAATATTAGTTTTCATGGTTTGGTTTGAGTTGGTACGTTTAAAAATACCACTTATCCTTTTCCTTATTTCTACCAACAACCATAGAACACTGATCTCTTCTAAATTTGGTATTATGTACTGCATAATATACCTAAGTTTTGGTACCTGTACAACAAAAATCTCTCTCATCCTCAGCTCCAAAGCACCGAGTTTTAAGCCAAGTCATGAAAGATTTAGCCACTAATGTAGTAAAGCACCAACATTCAGTCTACTCGGACACACTCACGTCCGAGTTGAGTGGTCTGGTAAACGTCGCGAGTCCCTTAAGAGACTGAAGGGAGAAACAAGCGAGCCTTGCGACGAGGCAGACATCTCTCGCGGCAAAACGAAACGTAAACTGAGACTGATTTTTTTGTAAGACAGCATGGATTTCTTAATAGATTAAAATTTAAATTTCCGGATCTTTTGTTGAATCCACATCCAGATTAAATAGAATCACTGTATTGATTTCATTATTTTCCTTTTTGTCTTGTACCAGGACATAACCAAACACGAGTGTGCGAGTATTTATGGTCTTGCTTAAGACATGCCAAGTCTTCACAATTATCCTTACGTGAATCCATGTACAAATTCGTTGCTTTTACACCTGGGGAAATAGTAGGATAAAGAATCAGAACTCACGAAAGTATATATAATTATTTCCGAAGTTACAAAAACAGCCATTGTTGTCGAGAAAAAATGTCGCAATGGGAACTCACATACAGAAAAATAAACACATGGAATCTATACGTTACTCCAGTAAAGAGTGTCTTTTACACGAAATCCACATCTATGAATGTTGCTTTCTAAAGGAAAATAGCCAATAAGACACATGTGATCTACCCGGGCCCAGTGGCAGCCGGAAAATGCAGCATCTCTCGTCTTGGACACAGCATCTCCAGGTGCTTACAGGAACAGCAACCTAACTCATCAGCCGAACAGCAAAGTCTTGGCGTAACTAAGGAAGAGGGATCAAACTCACCCCGCTGCACACATCGATGTCTGCTAGATCGATCAACGGACAGCTCTCACGTACAGATTACTTCTCGTAAATGGACACAGCGACAGAGGCTGAATCAAACAGCTAACGGACTCCATAGAGATGCGGAGAAGAGACGGCACTACTGTGACCCTGACTATCTGATATGTTGACACTTGGTATGACTCCTGCGGTAGGTCGCCGAGGACTCCCGCCAGGAGAGGGACAGGCTGGGGCGGGGGAGAGGCGCACACACGGAGAGGGTGTGTGCTCTGGCCATTAGAGTAATGTTAAAGCTAAAGGACTGTATTCAGACATGTATGTATATAAATGCATATATTAATATGTATACATACATACATACATACACTACACACACACACACACACACACACACACACACACACACACACACACACACACACACACACACACGCATGCACGCACATGTAACCAGCTAAACATTAAGGGAAATATGCAGACAGACAGAAAGAAAAGAAAGAAAAAGTTAACATTTGCAAAAACAAGAACCTCCCCATCACACAACACTCCAGTTGTGTGACACATAGGATTATTTACACTATACATGTTATCATACGAGCTTTCATATATTTACATATTCAAGGTCAAACGTCATATCACAAACAGCTTAAGTCTTGTTTGAAATAATATCCGTTTAGGAGCTAATCACACCTAGATAAACTTATTTCTTTCGATCAAACTTTCATCCTCTTAGTTGAATTTCTGTGTCTGACTGTTTTCTGTAAACATCATATCCTACATATCCATATTTTACTATAGAAAGTCTGACTCCTTTTATGTGTGAAATCAATTGTTCAGAAAAAAATGACGGTATTCCAATAAGCGTGTGCAATCAATATTCAGATTCAATCTCATCTTGAGCATTCTAAACAACTTAATTGTTAGGGTCGTTATAACTGGTAGGCCATTAACACCACGAGTAACCCAGTTCAGTCAGTCAGTTGACTCTAACTCATGGCTACATAGGTCACACAGAAATAAGGTCACGACTCATCTAGAGAAAATGTTAATATTTTTACAAAAAAATCGACTTGCTCATATTTTTATCGTTTTTTTTAACATGGGAGGTCTGATTTATTCTCTTTACTTCAGACTAGTAACGGACTAGAAAATTACACAAGCATCAAACTTAACAGTTGTAATACGATAGGGAAGAGTGAGGGATTTAAACAATGGGGGCGGGGATGGGGGCGTAAGGGCTTTAGGAGACGGGGGAATGTCAATCACCGGAGCATCTTGTGGCTATTCGGTCGGTGGCTTACGTGCTTTGAGAGAAGCTTTGCAGGATCAGAGTTTGTCACTGCAGTTTTTTTTTTGCATAGTTAATTATATCTAATGAATCCAAATAGCCATAGCTCACGAAACGGCGGGAAATCTATAGTACAGCATCACATCACATTATCAGAAAATAATTCTTGTAAAATTCTTTGTACTTAAGCATGACGGACTCCGCCAAGAAGTCGGCGGGGGTTGTACTCCTTAAAAGACTCCACAGCGACAGACAGACACCTGTATACTAAACCCTTTGGAGGCTCAAGACGGGACATAAAACCTAGAAGTGTATTCACAGTCTTAGAGTTACAAAAGCGCACTGAGTTCAGTGTGTTGTATCACGAGCCAAGGACCGGTTCGCCAGCTGCCTCCAGCGGATCCACATTCGCGCCGAGCGCAGACTTTCCGGCGGCGTCAGCGCTATAAGGCGTCGTCGTCGGACTCGTCTGCAAACTGGATGTCGTCCAGATTGAGGATCTTGCCGTTATTCGCCGTGGGCGTCTGGTCCAGCGCGAAGGGCGGCACGTCGTCGTCGTCGCCGGCGTCCTCGTCCTCGATCAGCTCCTGCCGGTCGTTGGCCTCCTCCGACAGGACGCTGTTTATCATGGCCACGATGTTCTCCTCGGTGTTGGGGATGTTGAGGTACTTGAGCGGCAGCACGGTGGGCCGGGTGGGCTCATCCGCAGTGGGCGTGGCGGCGCTCGGGTCCGGCGGCAGGTTCAGATTGTGGAGCGGTATGTCGCTGTTTGTGGGCGTGGCCTCCCCAGGGATGGGTATGAAGGGCGGCACCCACGCGAGGACCAGCGGGTCGAGGCCGAACAGCGAGCCCGGGACAGCGGAGGCGTTGTCCATGTCGTAGTCGTAGTAGTCGTACTCCATCTCCGTGTCCGTGCCGTTGACGGAGAGCTCGGAGGCGGAGGAGGAGGCCCTCATGGTCACGTTGGAGTTGGTGCGAGACATGACGCAGCGCCGAGCCCTCTCCAGGTTGAGCTTCTCCTTGGCCAGCTTCGGCGGGAGGCGCAGGTCCTTGCTCTCGCCCACCAGGAGGGACTTGCGATACTCGCGGTACTTGGCCGACTCCTCCTCGTCCCCTTTGCCCCCGTCCGCGGCCTTGCCTTCCTTGCCTCCCTCTCCCTCCTCCTCGCGCTGCGTCTCGTGGATGGGCGAGATGCAGCGCGTCTCGAGCTCGTCCACGGAGGCGAACCTTCTCTTCTTCCGCTTGAAGTTCCCGCTCCCTTTCCTGAGCAGTCGCCCCAGCTGCGAGGAGGACCTCCGGAGCATGGTCGGGGTGCAGATGCGGCGTGTCATGAAAGGGGAGTTGGGGAGCGAGTGGCGCGGGCCCAGGTCGGCCTGGTCCTCGTCCACCGACGTGTAGGACGTGCCGCCGCGCGTGCGGATCGGCAGCGAGACGGGGATTCGCGTCCGGAGCCTCAGAGACTTGAGGGAAATCACCTCCGTCAGCGTGAGGGTGGAGGATCCCTTCGCCACCTCCTTGGACGGCGTGCTCGGGGGCGTCATGTAGGGGGACTCCGGGATGAGTCGCGCCCGTTTGTACAGTCGATAGCGTCGCCAGTGGTACACGGCAAGTACGACGACGGCGGCAACTAGCATGGCCACGAAGACCACTGCGGCGATGTGCATCCCTGCCAATAGGCGGCTGTACGCGGTCTTGTGGGCCGCGAGGTCGCTTCGTCCATCCACAAACGGCACCTCGTCTGCGGGCAGAAAGAAATATTCCCATTATGAAGTCCTTTAGAATGAGTGAGTAGGGGATATGGCACTTGATTACATTTATACTCTTACATTCATTGATAAATGTCTTATTCAAATCTCATGCACCTCGGAGTCTATATAAATAACCTTGGTGTAAGGAAGAATTGCGTAAAACTCAGAAGATAACGGTAATATACGAATACAGCATGTTATAAAAATGTCTGCCGTATTTTGCCGCTGGCGTCTACGCGCCTCGCCTCACGGGTGTGCAAAACAAATGAACGCTGTGCTAACTCTTCTACCGACACCATCTCGGAGGGGGTGATAACGACCTTTACATCGAGACCGCGAAGGAAAGAAATTCTATCGGGTATAGGGACGTCTCGTCAGGGAATGTCTTCCTACATGTCAAATTCACGGCCGCGGCTGATTGAGTCGACATCGCCCCCTCCGAGGTGGCGTCGGCAGATGAAAAAGGCAAAATACA
>BOPN01000915.1:22500-25000 GCA_017312705.2 Penaeus japonicus
AGGAGAAGCAGGTAAGTGAGGAAGAGTAAGAGGAGGAGTAAGAGGTAAGTGAGGAGGAGGGGGAGGGAGGGGAGGAGCCGGAAAGGGAGAAGGAGAAGAGTTAAAAGAAATAAAGAGGAGATGAAAGAAGAAGAAGACGAAAGGGAAAATGACGAAAATACGATGAATGAGAAGAAAAAGAAAACGAGGAAGAGAAGAAGAAGAAGAAGAAAAAAAAGACGAAAAAGAAAAAGAAAGTAGAAGAGCATAGAGAATAACCGAAAATTAAGAAAGGAGTGAGCTGCACCGTGGCGGTACAAGTGACAGAAGCCAATTGTACCTCGCGTGTCACTTTTAATTAGGTGCCACAACAGAAGTTTCTCCTCCGTGTTACCTCGACCGCGCACCATTCATTAAGGGTACAGGTCGCTCTGCTCTGTCATCTCGCCTTGGAAGAAGAGAATAAACAAATCACTAGATTCCATTTTTCCCACTTGCGGTTATGGTGCAAAAAAAGTATAATCATAATGCAAAAGGATCAGGTTATTAGTCAAACCGTGACAGTCTCAATCGGCCATAATTAACGGGCGAGCGATTTTAAAAATAACGGAAAAAAGGTGGAACGCGGCCCCATCATCAAGGGGGAGGAGGGGGAAAAAAGGTGAACGAACACTAATCACGAGGTAATTTCCCCGCATTAAAAAAAAAGGCTTTAGATATTCAACCGATTCTTTTCACTTTTTTTCTTCCCCCTCTTCCTCTCCCCCCCCCCCCCTCCCCCTGCAATGCGGTGCTACCCATCATATCGATGGATGAGTCTTACGTGGTGAGAATTTTTTTTCCCTTTGAGGGGGGGAGGGGGGTCGAGAAAGAAATATATATATGATAAAAAAAGAGGTATCCGGTACTATAAGAAAAAAAAAACAAAAAAAAAACGGGACTTCATATAAAGATAACCAATTGCAAAAGCAAGTAAAAGGACTTTGCATTGCATTTGCATTTTGGAAATTAATCAATATGTGGAAATAAATATGATAATGGCAGATGACGTTTGAAGTATTATGGCAGATTAGATGTAGAGCAATGACCAATATATCACAAGATACACAGTAGTATGATCGTTCAAAAAGATCTCACTCATGCAATAATATTATCTCGATTTTAAGAAATTTCACATGTAAAAAGCCAACGACAGAAGCCTAGATCTGTGAAATAAATTCAAAGACGTCGAGAGAAAGTTTAAAAGATCTTGGATAAAGAATGAGAGAGAGAGAGAGAGAGAGAGAGAGAGAGAGAGAGAGAGAGAGAGAGAGAGAGAGAGAGAGAGAGAGAGAGAGAGAGAGAGAGAGAGAGAGAGAGAATGAGAGAGAGAGAAAGAGAAAATGAAAGAGAGAGAGAGAATGAAATAGATAGATAGATAGACAGATAGATAGAAAGAAAGAGAAAGAAAGAGAAAAGTCGAAAAACGTCAAGAAGTCACAAGGAGAAGACCAAGAAGGTGGCCGACGAAGGAGCACACCGAAGTCATAAAGGTCAGCGAAGGGGAAGCAGAGGGTGGGGGAGGGGGTGGGAGTGAGAGGGGAGTGAGGGGGGAGTGGAGAAGTCGCAGGATCATGGCTGGGCGGGACAGATAAGCGCCCGGCATGCAAATGTTACCCAAGGGAACAATTTTATAGGACACCTACGGGGGAAGGGGTGGGATGGGAGGGGGAGAGGGTGATGGGAGGAGAAAGAGGGGAAGGTGGGGGGTGGGGAGGCACGGAACGGAGGGGGGGGGGGGGGTAGGTGACTGGTCTTGCATGTGATCAGGCGTAGCGGGGCGAGAGGGTGGGGGTAGGGGGGGGGGTGAGGGGGAAGAGACTGCTAAGCATAAGGAAAAGGTCAAAAGAATAGCTACAGGAATACAAACGAGGAGAGAGAGCGAGAGAAGAAGAAGAAGAGAAAGAAGAAGGAAAATGAGAAGAGGACGAAGGAGAAGAAGTGAGAGAGAGATGGAGAGAAAGAAAGAGAAAGAGAGAGAAAGAGAGAGAAAGAGAGAGAAAGAGAAAAAGAGAGAGAGAGAGAGGGAGAGAGAGAGATGAAGAGAGAGGAAGAGAGAAGAAGAGAGAGGAAGAAAGAAGGGGATAAAGAGATAAAGAGAAAGAGAGAGAAATGAAGAGAGAGGAAGAAAGAAGGGGATAAAGAGATAAAAAGAGAGAGAAAGAGAGAGAGAGGAAGAAAGAAGGGGATAAAGAGAGAAAGAGAGAGAGAGGAAGAAATGTTGAGAGGAAGGTTGAGAAAGGGGGGAAAAACAGACTGTCAGACGAACATCTGAAACTACCAGCAAATTGTAGCTATATGGAAAAAGGAAAAAAAAAGAAAGAAAGAGCAAACAGAGATAACCATAGACAAAAAAAGAGAGGTGACAAACACACAGCATAGAAAGGAGAAGTAGATTTTGCGTGGGGAGGGGGGGGGGTAGAGGAGGAGGGTAGGGTCGGGGGGATGTTGAAATTAGGGAAGGGAGAAAGAGGGGAGGGAG
>BOPN01000915.1:35000-37500 GCA_017312705.2 Penaeus japonicus
ATCAAAGAATAATAACAGTTTAACTTCACACAAAAAAAATAAACTCGTTTTAACCTACGCTCTTCACAGCTTGAAACAGTCCATCACCAAACGACCAGATTACCTTATGCACGCTTTACAGTTTCTTGACTTCATACTATTAAGTGAGATTTATTACTGTGTTTACTTTCTGTTTCTTTGCTTTTGTCTGACTACAATCCTATGTCCATCGCCTCCGTAGCATCTTCCTAATCAAGCTTCAGCTCTGATCAACTTTGATATTTCTTTCATGTTGGTAAAATGGTACTGATGCTCCCTTATCTCATGGTTTGCTCTTCCTTGTAACCTGTTTCTGTGTATGCATATGAAGTCACAAAGGTCAACGGAGCTGGAATAGAAGCATATGTACTATCTACTTAACCCCTTTTCATCCTATACAAGGCTTGCTTTGACTTTCCTTGTATATATTTATTTTCATTTAATACCTTTTTTTTGTAAATTCAAACCCTTGCGATATTTTATATTCTCAGATGTATCGACCTTTGATTAGGTTAGATTCTATATTTTTTTCTTCTCTCAAAAACAACTTTGGGTAGTTCATGTGCTTCCTGTCTCTGTTACTTCTTCATCAAATCCTAAGGCCACATTTCTTATCATTACCAAGGAAAGCAAAACAAACCTTTAATTCCTATGAATGTCCTATCACTATGTTTTCCTGTTATTAACTCATCTCTGCAGCCACTTTTCATGACCATCCATAGTCGAATACGCCTTTTAGGGGTTTCACTATCTCCTCTCCGGGACTTTGATGAGCCTTCCGTTCAGTGTCTTTGACGTTTCTAATGCTCAATGTTAGTACAAATCTTTACTCTCTCTCTCTCTCTCTCTCTCTCTCTCTCTTTCTCTCTCTCTCTCTCTCTCTCTCTCCCTCCCTCTCTCTCTCTCTCTCTCTCTCTCTCTATATATATATATATATATATATATATATATATATATATATATTATATATATATGTATATATATATATATATATATATATATATATATATATATATATATACATATATATATACGTATACACACACACACACACACACACACACACACACACACACATATATATATATATATATATATATATATATATATATATATATACATATACATATACGTATATATACATATATACGTACACACACACACACACACACACACACACACACACACATATATATATACATATATATATATATATATATATATATATATATATATATATATATATATATATATATACACATGTGTGTATGTGTATATGCGCACGCGCGTGCGTGCGTGTATGTTTCTGTGTGTTTGGCAACCCGCACACATCATTATCATTAAATCATCCCTACCCTCATTACTGCTATTACATAACAATACCAATATAACCAACCCCCAATTACCATTAACATCAACCTGCAACATCTCCCCCCCCTCTCCACCCCCTCCCCCACAGGAATGCATGCCGGAGCCCCTCGTGCCAACCGTCCTGTCACCGAAGCTACGCCGCATCATAGGTTTCCACCGGTGCGCGAGGGAGATGCGGTACCAAGCCTGCGTCAAGCACGATTACAGACAGCGTTTGACCCAGTATGACCTGACCGAACTTCCGGTCGTTGATGGCGTGGAACCTCTTGATATGCTGGTGTCTGTGATGAACTTTGCTGAGAATGCGAATGATTTTTTGTTGTATTGAATATTGTCTTGAAATGGAAGTAAATGGTTAATGATTTTTTTGTTGTGTATTGTTCGGATCATTTTTATTGTTGTGATTTTTCTATTGCCATTTGTGTTATTATCAGTATTATTACTATTAATGCAAATTACTATTACTATTACTATTAATGAAAATTACTATTACTATTAATGCAAATTACTATTACTTTTACTATTACTATTACTATTACTATTACTATTACTATTACTATTACTATTACTATTACTATTACTATTACTATTACATTACTATTACTATTATATTACTATCACTATTATTATTACTATTACTATTACTGTCATTATTATTGTTATTATTATTACCATTATTATTACTATTACCATTACTATTACCATTACTACAAATGTGATGCAAATAATGATGATAAAAAAAGAGTGATAATGATTGTAATAATGATAGTAATGATAATGAGAGTGATATTAATAACATGAGTGATAATGATAATAGGGATGATAATGATATTAATGGCCATAACAATAATATGATAATAAAAAGAATAATGGTAATAATGCTAACAAATACGATGCCATTATCATTATTGTTGTCATTATTACCCTTTTTATAAGCATCCTTATTATCATTATCGCTATCCTCATCGTGACTTTTGTTATCACTAATATGATATTGTTATCATCAAAATTTTTACGAATTTCATCATCATTATTTTTACTATCATTATAGTCATTAACATTATTCTTATCATTGACATACTGCCATTATCACTTTCATCATCATTATTAT
>BOPN01000915.1:82500-87500 GCA_017312705.2 Penaeus japonicus
TGTGTGTGTGTGTGTGTGTGTGTGTGTGTGTGTGTTTGTGTGCCCGCGCGCGCGTGTGAATGCACATTTACATTTTATGTCGAGTATTTTTATATCTTGTTACGGGCATGTGAGTACTAAGAGAGAAGGGCAATATCCTGTGGCGATATACGATCAGTATCACTATGAAAAACACATAACGAATAGGAGTAGGAAATGGCTTAAATAGCCGATAGCCTAAACTAGACTAAATCGTGTTTTTTTTATGTCTCTATCTTGATGTCATGTTTGTATGCTTTATGAAAATGAGTTCGAAAGTTTCTTTGCTTGGTAAAAAGAAAGAAAAAAAATGTTTGTTAATAAAGTCTAGATTTGATCAAGACGCTGGTTTGTTTACCTGAACCGCGCGTTGATTTTTCCTTACTTGCGAGGGGTCTAAAGACGCCATATTGAAATACAGTGTTTTTCATGTGTCAAAATATAGTTTTAAAAAATGTGTGAGATTCTTAAATATAGATACGCACACAGACAGACAGACAAACACAAACACACACATACACCTACACACACACACATATACACACACAGATACAAACACACACATACTAACACACACACACACACACACACACACACACACACACACACACACACACACACACACACACACACACACACAAACTCGCAAAAACGTTTCCGAAAACACCTGTTCCCGCCGTCCAGTCCCCTTTAAGGCCGCCCAGACGCAGAGCAAGCAAGCAAGCAAGCAAGCGAGAGCATGACCCCAAAACGGATGTTTACACCAAGCTTCATTCATCTAATTCCCACGTAAATAAATCATTAGGCAACCCGGACTTAAAATGCGTAAGACAAACTCCACCTCCTCCTGCAAGTCGGGATCCAAGATGAAGGGCAAACACACACACACCCACTCCCCCCCCCCCACACACACACTCACCCCCTCACTCCTTCTTTCCCCTTCCCTACCCCCTTCCTTACTTCACACTCTTACTCCTAACCCCCTCCTCCTCCCTATCTACTCGTACCCTTCTTACAACTCCTACCTCCCTTCCTACTCCTACTCTCCCCCATTTCTACCCCCCTCCTCCTCCCTTCCTCTTCCCTTCCCTACTCCCTCCTTTCTCCCCTTACGTACTTAGGCAGTGAGTGGAGGAGGAGATAGGGGCGGGGGCAGGGAGCAGGGGGCAGGGGCAGGGGCTGGGGGACAGGGACAAGAGAAGATGTAGTGGAAGGGGGTTAGGGGGTATGGGGGCAAGGGGGGGGAGGAGAGACAGGGACCAGAAGGGGCATGGGAGCAGAAGAGGGTAATGCAAACTATGTTAATAATGCATGGAGAGAAGGTGCCGCGGGCGGGCGAGAGAGGAAGGAGGAAGAAGCGGAGAAAAAGAGGTTGGGAGTGCGGAGAGAGAGGGAGTGGGGGGGAGGAGGGAGGGAGGGAGGGAGGGAGGGAGGGAGGGAGGGAGGGAGGGAGGGAGGGAGGGAGGGAGGGAGGGAGGGAGGGAGGGAGGGAGGGAGGGAGATAGATAGAGAGAGAGAGAGAGAGAGAGAGAGAGAGAGAGAGAGAGAGAGAGAGAGAGAGAGAGAGAGAGAGAGAGAGAGAGAGAGACAAACAGACAGAGAAAGAGAGAGAGAGAGAAAGAAAGAGAGAGAGAAGGAAAGTGAAAGTGAGTTAGTGAAGGAAAAAGAAATACAGAGACAGCACAATAAACAAAACTAACTGAAGAGTGAAAATAAGATATATAAACATATATAAAAATAAAAACAAAATTTTATAGAAAAAGAAAGAAAAAAAAAAAAGCTCAGCGACCGAAAGCGCACCGTGCGAAAGAGAACGAGACACAGCGTTAGAAGTGATCCTAAAATATGAAAAGCAAGCAACGGAAATGCAAAGATAAACACAAGAACTATCGTGGCTCGAGTGGAAGCTCATGGGGGTAAGGATAGGAGGGTAGGAGGGTATGAGGGTAGGACGGGGGGAGGGGGAGGGGGAGGGGAGCAAGATGGAGGAAACGAGGTCAGACTAAAGCGAACTGAGAAGATAGAAGATTTGAAAACAGAAAGAGAAAAAGTATTCCTCAAACGGCTGAGAACAATGCCGTTTGTTTTGTAACTCTACTAAAAATAGTATGTTCATTTAATAAAAGAATGAGATAAATAGATAGATAGATAGACAGATAGATAAATAAATATATAGACAGACAGATAGATAGAGATAGAGAGAGAGAGACGAGATTTTCGTCATTGCCATTCTTTTCCGTTATATTCCTTCTTCGTTTTAATTTTCTTTCCTTCTCGTCTTCTCTTTCACAAGGTTTTCTTTGTCGCTCTCTTACTATTTCTTTCTCTCTGCCTCTCTCTCTTTTCTTCACTCTCCAGCCTTTCCTTTTCCTCCTCTTCTATTTCATTTTCTTCTTTTTTTATTCTCTCTTTGTTTTCTTAACTTCTTTCCTTATTCTGCATTGCTATTTCGCTTTATCTTCTTTCACTTTCCGTCTTCCGCTTCCACCCCCTCCTACTTTTTTTCTCATCCTCTCCTTTCTTCTCCCTCTTTCTGCTTTTCTTTCTCTTCCTCTCTGTCTCCGGCTTTTCAACCTCTCCTCCCCTTCCTCATTCCCTCCCGTTCCTCTCCTCCTCCCCTTCTCCCTCTCCCTCTCCTGCCGCATCTTTTCCCCATCTTAATCTCCCTCCCTTTCCCTCTTCTGCGGCCATCTCCTTCCCCTTCCTTCTTCCTTGGCAGCATCAGATCACCGTCACAAATATTCCGGGTCACCTCAGAGGCCGGTGTAGCAGGGGGGGGGGAGCAGGGGCAGGGGACGGAGGAACCCACGAGAGGGAGAGGCGGTAATGACTCCCCTGTGACTCGCGGAGACTTGGAACTGCTCCTCAGTCTCGGGTCCTCGCACGCCAGGTTTCATTTACTCCCTCCGTGAACACAACACAAGGAGTGAAGATCCGAACCGCAGACTTCTTCTATATAGGGCGGTCAGTATGAATAGGCTAATAGATGAATAAATAAACAATGATGTATATACAGGCATACGTAAATGAATACATAGATGGATATATACACAGATATAGATATAGCCATAGGCGGGAGTGTCAGTACTTACATACACACCAATTTCAGTCAATATCACAACAATTAATCAAGAATTAAAAGAATTAAACCTCAATCAGTGCACAAGAGCAAGCACACACGCAAACGACTGCCTTGCCTGATACAGAACCGCACCGATTTCCCCGAGAGAGAGAAAAAAAGAAGCAATTCGGAAGAAGGGGATCAAGAAAGAAAAAAAGAAAAGAAAAAAAAAAGAAAGAAAGGGACCAATAGCAATGGCATCCTCTTACGGTCTCCGCCATCCGAGTGATGATGACGACAAAGGGCCGGATAATGAAGGTTCACCAGTGATAAAAGAGGGTGACGGAGCCGCCCCAATCAGTGTCTGGAGGAACAGAATGATGCTTCCCTCGGGACGCTGCGGAGGAGGGGAGGGGATTGGCGTGACTTGGGGGGAGGGGGAAAGGCGGTGGGGTGATTGGGGAATGGGGGTAGGATGGTTGTGGGGTAGGTGCACGCGGGTGGGGGTTCGTGTGTGTGATTTTGATAGACTGATAGACGCAAGCACGTACGCACGCACACACACACACACACGCAGAAAGAGAGGGAGAGAGATAGAGAGAGAGAGAAATAAATAAAGAAAGAGAGAGAGAGAGAGAGAGACGTAATAACCAAAACACGAATAAACCTCAACGAAACCAGAAGAGAACAAAAAAAGAAAGAAAGATGTTAATCAAAATCACACAAAAAAAAAAAAAAAAAAAAACAAGCATACCCTCACTCTTGAAGATAATGCACGCGTTATTGTGGACCTTTCCTTCCAAGAAAAAGAAAACCCGCGAGTATCTGAAGGAGAGGAGAGGCCTTCAGGATGACTAACACGAAGCAAGTCATCGTTTCCGAGGAGGCCAGAGCAAGGGACCCGCGGGGAAGTCCCGGACACTTACACCAGGTGAGGCACGGCGGCACGCGGGCACGGCGCACGCTGCATCGATCCCGGAACGCATTCTCTTTCATCTCTCTTTTCTCTTCTTTTCTCTTTTCTCCCCCATACTCTCTCTTTTTTTCTCTCTTTCGTTCCCTTTCTCCCTTGCTTTTCCATCCCTCTCGCTCCTTCTCTCTCTTTTACTCTCCTCCCGCTCTTTCTCTCTTTCTCTTACTATGTCTCCTCTCTCTCTACTCTCTACCTCCTCTCCTCTTTCTTCTCTCTCTCCCCCTCTCTCTCTCTGTCTCTCTCTCTCTCTCTCTCTCTCTCTCTCTCTCTCTCTCTCTCTCTCTCTCTCTCTCTCTCTCTCTCTCTCTCTCTCTCTCTCTCTCTCTCTCTCTCTCTCTCTCTCTCTCTCTCTCTCTCTCTCTCTCTCTCTCTCTCTCTCTCTCTCTCTCTCTCTTTCTCTCTCTCCCCCCCCCCCTTTGCATTCTTATCTCACCTTACGCATGCCAGCCTATCATCCATTAACATAATTGATACATACATTGTCGCTTCTATCCACCACGGACGTGTCACAAAGGCAGCATCAAAGCCTCAGCACCGCTTGAGAACAGGGACTCAATTTCCAGGACTCTACCACAGCATGAATGAGACTTAAACGGATTAAACTTCACAAAGTCCCACAAATCCCCGATGCCTTCGACAGAAACTTTCAAACGAGGCTACTTTCCGACAAGCTTTCCGAGTCGCAACTTATAATGAACTGTAACAGCACAATCGTGTAATTTCATATAAAAGTACGACGTAATGGACTATAATGGTGGAATAAACTGCTAACTCGAGCTTCGCAATTTCAAGGGCTTGCTTTCTCGTTGCCCCGTGTGCTTACGTAACAGTCAGGTCAAGGCTAATCAATGGCAAGGAGCTATGACGTAAGTTGCACAGTTACGCAAATGGTATTCCGTGCGCCTTGGACTAATGTTTTGCAATTTACGTCTCCTTTTACGGACATCT
>BOPN01000915.1:92500-97500 GCA_017312705.2 Penaeus japonicus
TCTCTCCCGCTCTCTCTCTCTCTCTCTCTCTCTCCCGCTCAATCTTCCCCTCTTTTCCTCCCCCTCTCTCCTCTTCTCTTTTCTTCCCCCTTCACTCCTCCTCTCTCTCTCCCCTCTCTCCTCCTCTCCATCTCTCTACCTCTCTCTTCCTCTCCCTTCTCTCCTCCTCTCTCTTCCCCCCTCTCTCCTCCTCTCCATCTCTCCACCTCTCTCTTCCTCTCCCACTCTCACCTCTCTCTCTTTACTCCCTCTCCTTCTCTTTTCCTCCCCCGCCTCTCCGCTCTTCCTCTCCCCCTCTCTCCTCTTTTCTCTTCACTACTTCCCTTCCCCCTTTTTCTCCTTTTCTCTATCTGTTATCCATTTTAACTAAACCATGATGAAATAAACGAGAAATAAGAAAGAAATGAGGAAGTGAAGGAGAAAGACGAAGAAACGAAGGGACGAATAAGACCGAAGAAAAGAATAAAGGCAATAATAAGAAGGAAGAAAAAACAACAACATAGAAACGGAGATACGCAGGTAGCCAACATGCTAAATGTATGACATTCATACAGTTATTTTCTCTCTCGCCAAGTGTTCGTTTCGTATGTTATTCATAAGTCACCTTCCAGGAATTCGAACACGGCCACGCAAGCCCCCAAATGGGGTTTTCGGAGCATTGACTACCGCTTCCCTTCTTGCATGTATTGCAAAATAGGATTGGGTCGCGTTTTTTTTTTTCTTTTTTTTTGCGTGCGAATTCAGCTCTGAAGGAAGCGGATTGTGTGATTCGTTTATCGGATGAAGTGAGTTAGTGAGAAGTGACGTTAGTGACAAGGCTTTCTAGAAAAGGATCGTTCTTTGTCTCTTCTGTTTGGGTTTGTTGTGTTTGTTTGTTTGCTTGTTTGTTTGTGTGTGTGTGTGTGTGTGTGTGTGTGTGTGTGTTAACTGTGATGGGAGTATTTATTTTTTTAGTATCCTTAAATGGATTAATAAATAGAACATTATGAGAAAAATCAACAAAATTCGGTAAGCATCAACTTAATTAGTGTACTAATCAAACACATCCACAGACAGAGAAGAAATACTAATATATAAAAGAAGCACATCTACCCACGATGAACACAGACACGCGCACATGCACATACACAAGGACACACAAATGCACACAAAGACGACATTATCTGGCTGTTACACACTTTACGGCCAAAGAGACAAGCGAGGACCCTGTACCCCCCTCCCTTCCCCTCCCTTCCTGCCCCTCCTCCCCTCCTCCCCTCCTCCCCTCCTCGACCACAGTCTCAACCCCCTCCCCCCCCTTCTCAACCACCCTTTCCCCTCTATCGCCTCGGGCTGTGAAGGGCGCACACTGATCAGAGGGGAAGGTGAAAGGACGAGAACTTAAGCGTGAAGACCTATGTCTATGACGCAGAGACGCGGAGAAATGCGAACCCCATAGCCATGTTGGACGACACGTCACGGACATGTTTTTGTGCGGCTGTCTGTCTCCACGTTGCATGCGCGGCGTCGGCTTCTGGTGAAATTAGCGTTGCATGCCTTGTCTCTCCAGCGATTCCACAGAAAGACATAAACATGTGAACAAATGAATATGAATCATACACACACATACACTTACATACACATACGCACGCATCGACACACTCACACTCACACTCACACACACACACACACACACACACACACACACACACATACACACACACACACACACACACACACACACACACACACACACACACACACACACACACACACACACACACACACACACACACACACACACACACACACACATATATATATATATATATATATATATATATATGTATATATATATATATATAATTTACTCATGCATATGCCTATGCAACACACACACACGCCGAATGCACAAAACAATCCCCCGTCCTCATGTCTGCATGGAAGATCCGCCCTCGGGTAGGCCCTGGATGATAATAAGGGACCTGGAGTGAGACGAGGAGAAAAGAAGAAAGGAAAGAGGGGAGAAGGGAGAGGGGAGAAGTAAAAAAAAAGGAAGGGAAAGGAGAGAGGAGAGGAGCAAAAGGAGGGTAAGAGGGAGAGGAGTGAGGAGAAAAACAGGATAAGAGGGAGAGCAGTCAAGAGAAAAGGGAGGGTAAGAGGGAGACAGGAGAGGGGGAAAGGGGCCCTCCGGAAGTAGAAAGGGGAATCCACAAGAAGGAATTCTAAAGCGGTGAGTGAGCTCGCGTGAGAAATGAAAGGGGCACTCCAGACACCGCAAGCGTTCGGCAAACAGTTTTCTTTTCGTTGTGTAACCCAGGCGTTCATTCTTAGGTGTTCTGGAATGCGATAGACGTCGAGGAGAGGAAATTTGCTTGCTTGCCGTTTTGTTTCCTTCTTTTTTATTGGGAATCGTTTGCTCCACTGCTCTTGTGACTGTTGCGTAGGTAAGTAGGGTTATTATGATTATCATCATTACTGCTATCATTTTTTTTTTCTCTCACACACACACACACACACACACACACACACACACACACACACACACACACACACACACACACACACATATATATATATATATATATATATATATATATATATATATATATGTCATTTGCTGAATGCAAAAATCAGAAAAGAAGCAGCATATATTTGTTTTCCGTTCGACGAAAAATATAGAAAAAATCAGGGGAATTGACCACTTTTCTAAGACAAAGGGATCTTCTTTGATCTCGCGATTCTAAGAAAGAAACCCTTTGTGTACACGAGCAGCTCAACCAGAAGATAGAAAAGATATAAACGCGTGCAATAAGAACCAATTCAACCTTAGCGATTGCAAGTAAAATATAGAAAAAATATCAAAATATCATTTCGAAACAGATAAATATCTTTAAGAAATAAGGGAGTAAAAAAAAAATTTTCTCCACCCCCACCCACTCCCCCCTTATAAGCCTACTTCCCAGAAGGATCAATAACACTTGCAACAAAACACTTGCAACAATTAACGTTCTTTCTTCCGGGTTGCTTTGTCCCGCTGGCCAAGACGATCGCAAACCTGGTACGCCATTTTCGCCTCTCTAGACATCCCTAGCTTCGCGTTGACGTCAGAGCAGAGCAAACAAGAGAATGATATCCAACAGGTGAATAAAACAGCGCACGTGGTAATGCGACTATTTACTCATACGTTGCGTTGCGTGTCTCGCCCACACTCAACTCGGACCCGATGACTGACATCACTTTATTCACCTTGGCTGCTGCGGGGTGGGGTGGGGGGGGGAGGAGGGGAGGGAGAGACGCTATTGCTCTGTATTTCGAAACGAATTGCTATTTGGATGGGTGGGTGTGGGTGGGTGGATGGGTTGGGTGGGTTGATGGGTGGATGGGTTGAAGGGTGGGGGTTGGTTGATGGGTGGATGGGTTGAAGGGTGGGTGGATGGGTGGGTGGGTGGGTGGGTGGGTGGAAGGATGGGTGGAAGGGT
Organism: Penaeus japonicus; assembly: GCA_017312705.2. Classification (NCBI taxonomy): domain Eukaryota; kingdom Metazoa; phylum Arthropoda; class Malacostraca; order Decapoda; family Penaeidae; genus Penaeus; species Penaeus japonicus. The sequence goes on from BOPN01000915.1 coordinate 95,962, forward strand.
GGGTGGATGGGTGGGTGGATGGATGGATGGATGGATGGATGGATGGATGGATGGATGGATGGATGGATGGATGGATGGATGGATGGATGGATGGATGGATGGATGGATGAATGAATGAATGGGAGGAAGGAAGGAAGGAAGGAAAGAAGGATGGGTATATGGATGGATGTGAGTGATATGGATGGATGTGAGTGATATATATATATATATATATATATATATATATATATATTCGTTGCAAATCACGCAAATCATTTCCCTCTCCTTTTATACAGTATATCACTGATTCGCACCTACACAAGGTTTCGCATAGCATTCAAGAAAAAACTTCACTGCATAAGAAACCTGCGGCTGCAACACTCTTTCCCAAGAAACAAAAACACTTCGCGGCCGAGGCACTGTCGATGCAAGAACCTCATCATCTTATTTTTACCCGAAATCAATAGCGCGCGTCCTTGGGGCGGCCGAGGCACATGCTAAATCTCATGGAGGCAGCTACGACCGGTGCCTCTATCAACGGTCGAAGAATGTTGAACATGTATTGCGCAGATACGTACATGCATACACACACATGCGTATATACACATAAACACACATGCATATACACGCATAGATACACACACACGCATATACATATAAACACACATGTATATACACATAAACACACAAGTATATACGCACATACATACACACACAAACGTATATACACTTAACACACACACATACATACACACACACACACACACACACACACACACACACACACACACACACACACACACACACACACACACACACACGATAGATTTCTTTGTTATTTAACCAGCAAAATTGTGCATTTACTGTGAGCCCGGCTGCTTGTACCCTTTTTAACTCAACCTGTAATCACTGCAGTTCAAACCTAACCTTTACAACTAAAACGGAGAGAGAGAAAAAAAAAAGTAAAAAAGAAGAAAAAAAAGAGAATGCAACATATCGTGATTGCATCTACTATATCTTTACCTTAAAGCGCGAAAACCACGCGAGGCTCGACGCCGTGCGACTGTATGACGCGCGCAGCCAATAGTGAGCGCGGGCTCTACAGTTCAATTATTGACAACGCGCTCAATCTAATGTTCAGTGGGGGTGGGAGAGAGGTGGAGGTGGGGCGGGGGTAGGGGTAGGGGTAGGGGGGTAGGGGTAGGGGAAAGGGGAGGGAGGTGGGGAGGGGGGAGAGTGTTACAAACCTCAGGTGCGTAAACTACGCAGAACAGATCCGATGATTCCCGTGACAGTCCAGACTTCTGCGTACGACGGAACGGGAATTTCCCGGAATCGACAAGATCTCACATAGACTGTCCACAAATATGAAGATAAAAAAGATAAAGTTAAAAATCAAGTCCACTTGGTCTGCGATTAATGAATTCCTTTGGGAAGCAAGCTCAAACCTATCCTGCAATGCGGCCAGAGGGAACACCAACTACCTGCAATCGTGTTATACGGCCTCTAAGCCCATTGTTCCCGACGTACTCCACAGCGCGCGGAGACCATGTTATCGCT
>BOPN01000915.1:102500-107500 GCA_017312705.2 Penaeus japonicus
TCACCTTTAGGCCTACCTGCACTTTAATAAGTCATAGAGCGATGGCAGTCTTCCCGCCTCTTGTCTCCCAGCCGCGTCGCAACGGATGTACAGATGCACATGCCCGCACACTCGAGTACACATATGTACACATAGGTACCTGTACCTATACATAATCAACCATACGAACTCGTAAAAAAAAGAAAACAGTCACAAACACACACGGGTCACACGCACCTACACCAACTCAAGCTTTTTTACTTGAATATTTGATGCAGGCGAGGTAGATGCACGGGGATTCCCCGTATCTCCCTCTACCAATGCTGCGTTTCCCCCCCTCATTGTGCGGCTCTCTACGCCCGCCTCCCTACAAGGGCGTTTCCCTTTTGAGTTTAGCATCCACATGTTCCCTTCTCAACTGCCATTTATTTCCCTTCCCTCCTCTCCCCTCTCCCCCTCCCCTCACCCCCTCTTCCTTCTCCCATCACCCCCTTTCCCACCCATCACCCCCTTCCCCCCTCCCCTCACCCCTCCTTTTCCCTCACCCACCCTCTTTCCTCTCCTCTCCCAACCCCCTCCCATCCTTCCTCCTTCCTCTCCCTCAGATATCTCCCCTCACCTGTGTATCGTTCAGGTAAATCACCGAGCGTAAGGGGAGACTATGGCAGAGCGAGAGAACCACTCTCACAGGTGGACAGCCGGAGCGGAGCGAAGGTAGCCCGGACCAGATGGAAGATGGGAGAAGCTATGAAAAGAGAAGAGGGAAACTGAAAAGGAGGGAAGGAGGGAATGGAACATACAGGCCCGCCCGCGTACACAAACATTCACAAACAGAGAGAGAGAGAGAGAGAGAGAGAGAGAGAGAGAGAGAGAGAGAGAGAGAGAGAGAGAGAGAGAGAGAGAGAGAGAGAGAGAGAGAGAGAGAGAGAGAGAGAGAGAGAGAGACAGAGAGAGAGAGAGAGAGAGAGAGAGAGAGAGAGAGAGAGAGAGAGAGAGAGAGAGAGAGAGAGAGAGAGAGAGAGAGAGAGAGAGAGAGAGAGAGAGAGAGAGAGAGAGAGACAGAGAGAGAGACAGAGATAGACAGAGAGAGAGAGAGAGAGAGAGAGAGAGAGAGAGAGAGAGAGAGAGAGAGAGAGAGAGAGAGAGAGAGAGAGAGAGAGAGAGAGAGAGAGAGAGAGAGAGAGAGAGAGAGAGAGAGAGAGAGAGAGACAGAGAGAGACAGAGATAGACAGAGAGAGAGAGAGAGAGAGAGAGAGAGAGAGAGAGAGAGAGAGAGAGAGAGAGAGAGAGAGAGAGAGATACACAGAGATAGAGAGGAGGGGAGGGGATTTTAAGGATAAGGGAGAGAGGCGGAGGTAATGGTCGTGATTGTGCCTCCACAGGTAAGATGCTTAACTAGGATTTGATGTTTCCGTCCAATCTAAAAACAACAACAACTTGCTGCTGATGAACGACCACATGAAAATAACCGTGCACACACACACACACACACACACACACACACACACACACACACACACACACACACACACACACACACACACACACACACACACACACACACACACACACACACACACACACACACACACACACACACACACTACCCCCCGCACCCCAACACAGACAAACAGAACCCCCCTCACATATACACAGACACCCCCCCCTCCCCCCCCACCTCCTACTGACCTGGGAAGAGGCATGAGAGCGGAGTCAGCAGCGCAGTGACCGTGAAGAAGGCGGCGGTGAAGGTGACGCCAGCAGGAGTCATGACGGGGCCGCATCCTCAGCTTCAGCACCTGCGAGGGGAAAGAGGAGAGAACATGAGCCAATTGTCGGTGAAAGTGACAAGGGAAGGTGGGAGAAGAACGTGAGTGGATATTCGGTGGATGTGATTGTGAAAGTGATAATGGGGCATCTTGAGAATATGAGCAAATGTTAAGGGAGAGTGATCATAAGAAGGTGAGAGAACGTGAGGAAAGAGGCGGTGAAAGTGATATCGGAAGAGCAATTGCTGGAAAAGTGAGGGAACCTGAGCAAACATTCAGTGAAAATGATTACGGAACAGGTAGTGGGAGATGGTAGTGAGCAAAAAGCCGATAAAAATGAGAGTGACCGACTATCTATATCTCCCTCACTTGTATTTCAACAAAGACTTTGAGTTCATCTAATGAAAGTGACCGACTGTCTCTCCCTTCCAACAACGACCTTAAGGTCATTCCATTTTTATGCTTCTCGGCTCCCCTGGACGCTTCCTCTCCTCCGCGTGTACTTGCTTCGTACTTCTGCTTCCTCCTCTTTATCACCTTCTGTCTCTTATCTTCTTTGATTCCTCTCCTTTGGTTAATCTCATTCTCTTTCACAATATCTTCTTTGTTTATTTCCGATTCTTTTTGTTTTTGTTGTTGTTGTTGTTCTTTCTCTTCCTTGTTTTCCTTCGTCTTTATTAAATCTAGTTTATTTTTTTCACATTCTTACCCTAACTTCCTTTCGTTCTTTCCCTTCAGTCTCCCTCGGTAATTTCTCTTCTACCCAAACCCTTCCCCATCAACTCCGCCATTTTCCTTAATTAACCCCCTCTCCCTCTCTCTACCCCTCCTCTCCCTCTTTACCTATCCCATCTCCCCCTCTCCCCACCCCTTCTCTCCCTCTCTCCCCTCTCCCCACCTTTCCCTTTCCCCTCCTCCTATCCTTCTCTGCACGCCTCTCCACCCCATCCCTCTTCCCCTTCGTCCCTTCTCTACCCCCTCCCCTAGTCCTTCCCCCCTCCAACACCCCCACCTGTCCACCCCATCCCCTCCTCCCCGACATAAGTATCCCAAGGCCAAGGAGGGGAAGGAGGAAGGGGGAGGAGGGGAAGGAGGAAGAAGGGAAGAGAAAGGGGGAAGGGAGAAAGGGGTTACGGTGGGGAGGGAGGGGGGATCTGAATACAACCTTAATCAACGTATGTTATTGGTCGTATCGCCGAGCTATTGCACTTCCGGCCTCCCGTCGCTCGGTAATTAGCGCGAGCAAACAGACGTCGGCGCTCGTCAGGCTCTCGTAATACGGCCGCGAGTGGGATACGATTCGCGGGGGACACATGGGCGCGGGGGAAGAGGTAGTGGGGGGGGGGGGTATGGAGAGAAAGAGGAGAGGAGAGGAGGGAGGGAGAAGGGAGGAAGACGGAAAATGAGAAGGGAGGGAGACGGAAAGGGAGAAATGAGGGGGTGAAAGAGGGAAAGGGGTGAGAGTAGGGAAGAAAGAGGGGAGAGAGAGGGAAAGGAAGAGGGAAGAGAGGGGGGTGGAAGAGAGAGCGAAAGGGAGAGCGAAGAGAAATGAAAAGGAAGAGGGGAGAGAGAAGGGAAAGGAGAAGGGGGAGTAAGCGGGATAAGGGGAGAGCAGGTGAAAATGGGGGAAAGAGAGAGAGAGAGAGAGAGAGAGAGAGAGAGAGAGAGAGAGAGAGAGAGAGAGAGAGAGAGAGAGAGAGAGAGAGAGAGAGAGAGAGAGAGTGAAGAATTGAAAAAAATTATATATATCACATGGCTCAGGAGGGGGGAGGGGCGTAAATCCATAGTCACGATTTTCATGCTTTTTAAACAACCTATCATCTCCGGTTATAATAATTTCCTTGGATAAGAAATTACCCCACGTATAATGCAAATATAATACAATAAATACACATTATACGGGACGTACGAAAGCTCTTAAAATGGGGTTTAACGTTAATAGGCTCCAGCAATATCGCCCTATTAGTGCTGATTATCAAAATTACGCAATCTCTTTGTCTAATGGTATTTTCAACGATATCATGACATCTTAATGAGACAGAAGGTTTCTCATTATGTTCCAAATAAATTTTATCGGAAACCTATTTGAACCTGGAGGGAGAGAAAGAGGAGAGGGGGGGGGGGAAGGAGGGAGAGGGAGGGAGGGAGGGAGGGGGAGAGAGAGAGGGAGAGGGAGAGGGAGAGGGAGAGGGAGAGGGAGAGGGAGAGGGAGAGGGAGAGGGAGAGGGAGAGGGGGAGAGAGAGAGAGAGGGAGAAGGAGAGGGAGTGGGTGAGAGAGAGAGAGAGGGAGAGAGAGAGAGAGAGAGAGAGAGAGAGAGAGAGAGAGAGAGAGAGAGAGAGAGAGAGAGAGAGAGAGAGAGAGAGAGAGAGAGAGAGAGAGAAGACATAATTATTCTTTTACTATTGAACCGTTTGCGGCAGAACTAAAATATTTTACCCAAAACCAAACCCCCAAACATAATCACAAAATCTATTGTCTATATCCATCAACTACATTAACTATAACAAAGTCTTGTGTAACGATAACAATGCTAAAAGCTAAAGCAAGAAGTAGAACACAGGACCTGCAACTGCAAGCAAGGCCTTGACCTCCTACGAAAATAACCGCGAAAGCTCCCACCACCCGGGTAAATATAAGTTTAAGGAAGTCGGCGAGTGAAATAATAGAAAGCAAAGATATATTCTCGTCCCACTCACCCAAATACAAGTGGGGTAAGAAGTGATTAGTCGCAGGCGAGTTCGTTCACATAATGGCTTTTCATCGCATGACCTGCGAAATTTGAGCGCACAGTACATATAAAGGCATATAAATCAGCAACACCGGGACTCGCATTTAAACACATGGCATACTCTCTTTCTTTCTTTCTTTCTTTCTTTCTTTCTTTCTCTCTCTCTCTTCTTATCTTTCACATAAACATAAACATACATATACATATACGTATACTTACATTCATACATATGCACGTACACGCGCGAATGCAAGAGTGTGTGTTTGTGTGCATGTATACGTGTGCGTGAGAATTCCGACACATACGTCCCAACTTACGGATCATCCATAATGCAGCCATTACCTGCAACGACTGGGGAAAACAAAACAAAACAAAAAAATCCGGCAAAATGCAATCCTTTTGAAGCGTCGCTCCTTTTGATGGACGGCTGGACGGGGAAAGGGCGACAGAATGAACCAATCATTAAAAAAAGGAATGAATTGATCAACAACACCATGCAGTAATTCAACGAATATACCAGCTG
>BOPN01000915.1:115000-117500 GCA_017312705.2 Penaeus japonicus
CCGGATGCGTAGTGACCGCGAGGGATTCGGTCTCACTTGCGGGATTACGCACACGTCCGCTTGACAAACTGCTGGACGAAGCCATAAACGGCGCGACGCTCGGCCGAAGGTCTTGGCAGGGAGGGAGACCGGCCTAAGAGGGATCCGATCACCTAAATGGAGAGCATGACTTCAGTTCTTAGTTTTTCATTCTCTCTTTTTTTTTAACTGGAACATTGTCGAATTGCGTGTGTGTGTGTGTGTGTGTTTTATGAAAATATTTATGCATATATATATATATACACATACATATACATTCGCATACATATACATATGCATGTATGCATATGTGTGTGTGATATATATATTATATATACATATTATATATATATATATATTATAAATATATACATATATTATATATTATACCTATATGTATATATAAACATAAATATAAATATAAATATATATATATATATGTACGTACACATGCGCGCGCGCACACACACACACACACACACACACACACACACACACACACACACACACACACACACACACACACACACACACACACACACACACACACACGTACGCACATATACACACACACACACACACACATGCATACATGCACTTGTACGTGTGTGTGTGTGTATAGATAGCCAATATAACTAGACATGCACACGTACATCCAAGCAAACGTGCCTACATGAAAGTCTGACAATACAGAAAACCTCATTACAGTTTCATTCCGGCCGTGTGTTGCCGAAGGGGAAAAGGGAAGGAGAGGGGAGGGGGCGAGGGAAAGAGGAGAGGGGAGGGGGCAGGGGGAAGGGAAGGAGAGGGGAGGGGGCGAGGGAAAGGGAAGGAGAGGGGAGGGGGCGAGGGGAAGGGAAGGAGAGGGGAGGGGGCGAGGGAAAGGGAAGGATAGGGGAGGGGGCGAGGGAAAGGGAAGGATAGGGGAGGGGGCGAGGGGAAGGGGAGGGGGAGGGGGGGGGGCGGGGGAGGGAAAGGGATAAGAGTGACGTCCACAAAGAGGCTCTGTCTTTGAAGTTCCCGCCCTGTCAAAAGAGGATTCTAATTTGATTTTTTAGCTATTAATGTAACTCCAATGCGCGGCATTACTGGCGCGGATCTGCTGTCCGCCTCGCTGTACTGATCAATTAGTGTGTATTAATGACAGTACGGGTAGTTACCGTAAAGGAACTGATAATTACGTAGGGTGTAATGATGGTCACAGACTGCGAAGGCCGATTGGCAGGCCATTATAGGTCTAATCATCACTATGGCTTATATTTGGATTAGTGTCGTGGCTGAATAACATAACAATCAAATGGGTAGTAGCAGGGATAATAAGTGGAGAAATATTCTACTTTCATATTATTTATGAAAGTAGATCATTGATAGATAGTAGAAAAAAATTATATATAGTTAATGTTACACATACATACATACATACATACATATATATAAATATATATATGTATATATATATATATATATATATATATATATCTATATATATATATATATATATATATATATATATCATACGCTCTCGCTCACACCCAACCATCCACCCATCCACCCACCATCCCATCCAAGTACAGTCCCTCCCTCCACCTCTCCTCCGCTTCTTCTTCCTCTCCCTCTCTCTAATATCATGCACACACACACACACACACATATATTATATATATGTGTGTGTGTGTGTGTGTGTGTGTATTCTTATGTATATATTCACGATATTAAACTGTAATAGAACATAGAAAAAACAAACAAGCAGTACATGAGACTTAAGGGAATCCCTCATATAATATGTAATCTTTTATCAATATATCCTCGGTCATATTCCAAAGATGCGCCTCAACTTCGCAGGGTCTATGATCATTGATTTTTCATTACCAGGAGAAAAGACCAAAGCAAAACTTTTAGCCTGATGTTAGGGAAACTATAACCAGTGTGACGGAAGACTAAGATTTCAATCGATAGAGAAACTAATGATCATTATTATTCATAAGTGGGATAATCTCGGTAACTATACACAAAGCTTGAAAAAATATATCCGATTTCTAGAATATGAATGATAGTAATAACGATCATGGCGAATTTCTCCCAAATTTTAGAAATAAACAAATAAAACCAAAAAATAAAAAAATAAAAAAAAGGAACAGAGGCTTTGTTACCAACCCGTTAAACTACAAATTTAGTTACACTTCGAGAGGATTTACTTGATTAAGCTTAAATCAACTTCCCGACGTAAGAACATCTGATTTGCATACTCCCGAGACTGACACTTTAATGTATTCTGTTTGTCACCCCCTCCCCCTCCTCCCCCCCCACTTTGTCCCAACCCACTCCGTCCACGCCTCACCCCCTCTTGGTCCCCCTCCCCCATCTCCGTCCACGCCCTCCTCCTCCCCCCACCCCTTCACCCTTCTGTTCTATCACGATTTTGTCCCCTTTACCCTCCCTTCCTTTTCCCCTCCCCTACACACACATCCTCTCGCACCCCTTA
>BOPN01000915.1:122500-137500 GCA_017312705.2 Penaeus japonicus
CAGAAACTGTGCCACATCCGGAGACACTGAAGTACTTGATAGTAAACAAAACGAAATTGGGAAATGAATGAATGGGAGGAAGGGGGAGGGGGAGGTGGAGGGGGAGAATGAGAGAAAGAGAGAGACAGAGAGGGAGAGAGAAAGATATATATATATATATATATATATATATATATATATATATATATATACAGAGAGAGAGAGAGAGAGAGAGAGAGAGAGACTGATTTGATTTTGTTAAGTTTATTCATACTATAGAGAGAGAGAGAGATGTATGGGGGTGGCATCATATGTGGGTAATCCGAACGTGGAACATCTAAAATATTTCCAAGCTTTAAGAATCCTCTAATATTTCATAACAAAACAAATCTTACCCGATAAAACTTATTTGTTTACAAATTTTCATATAATCAAACAGAATACAGTTTTTAAAAATATATTATAATGTTTTTGTGAGAACTCGAACGTGCCAAAGATAAACACAAACCGGCTGTTACAAGCGGATCAGCTGATTCACGATTAGTCCTTCGTTCGTCTTGAGATAATACTTCACCGGAACATATTCCCATCATGGCAACGTCCAACGGTTTGGGGTTGAAGGGGAAAGTGGCCATTGTTACAGGTGATATATCAAGAAATGTAGACACTAGTTGTAAATAGAAGGGAAAGAATAGTTTAGAATTACTGTTGGATTCTGTACGTTCTCGATTTTTCATAGAGTTTACCGGTGGTTGTGCCAAGGTCATCTAAGCTATGTATTTATTTTTGGTAAATCTTGACAGACATCTTTCATGACAGTTTCTGTATTTTCAAATAAAGGACCAGTCTAAGCTCTATCATGTTGGAATATGTGTGGTTCAGATTTATCTGTCTTTTCTGAGACAATAGCTTGACATTTCTGTACTGTCGTGTTGGTAACAATCAGCATTATTACGAGAAAAATCCCATTTTGAAATCAACTTTAGGTGTTTTTCAATGAGTATACATTTGAAGTGTGCAATGATATCATCTTGCACATTGCCAATCTCTAATCTTCTGATGTGGCAATGAAGATTGTGGTGAGAAATTCTGGCTTATATAATTGCATATAGGAAAGGTCTCATGGCAGTTAGGTTTCGTTGAGGGTTGCAAAATAGCTGCTTCACAAATAAGCCAAAAAAGCATGGGCCTGGATACTAACACAATTTCTTATTTTTCTGTCAGTTGACCAGATATTGTAGATGAAATTAAGATCGAGAAAGTTGGGATATAGACACTATCCTGCAACTTTCTTAAAGATATATATATGAATTTAGAAAATATATTGGGGCCTCAATTTAAGTGTTCTTTTGATTGGTGATTTTTTTATTTTATTTAGGAACAGGTTGGAAACCCTACCATGATCCCAGATTAGGGTTAACTTCTTGAAGCCTATTAGCTAGTTTACTGCATCCTCTGCAGGCTATTCACTATGATCATGGCTGAGCTGTCAAAAACTGGTTGGCTCTCCCACATCTTCTCATGAATGAGACATGTAATGTCTGCTAATATATCTGCTTTTAGATTAGATGTGCTGCATACTTTTAAGAAAATTTTATATTCCAATTCGGGATAAGGAGTAACGGTGATAATATTTCATCTTTGGCACTCCACTGTGCAGTATATATTTGATATATACACTCCTGGTGTGTAAAATGAAGCTCTTGGAAAGACCTAAATTTCCTTGGGTGAAACTTGAAAAATCATTAGGTGAACCATAGAGGAAGAATTGATGTGGACAAATGCACATTTGCAGTCCAGTATAAATCATTGTCTGAGATTTCAGGAGTAAGCACATATTATGATCGCGTCTGTGTCAGTCTGATCTTGATTGCACGACCTAGGTAAGAAGTCTAGGCTTTGTCTTCTTTGCCTTGCCTCACTGGGTGTGACTATTCATTGATCATAGGTAGTAAAATCAAGCATGTAATGGTTTGATATCTATCTTTTATGTATTTTTTCCCATTTTAATTTGCCTCCAGGTAATTTTTCTACTTTAGTGAGATTTTACTGTCTAGAGTAGGTCAGTGGCTCACTGGCTCATGGGCTCATTGTAGAGGTCCATTTTTCATTTACATTAATTGTTTGTGCATGTATGATTGGAGATAAGAAAGAGATTACAAAAGACACATCTCAAGGAGAAACAAGTCATGAATCTACAACTAGTAAGTGAGCTCAGTTGTGAAAGTAGAAAATTTAATTTTGATTTGATTTACAGGTGCAACATCTGGTATTGGACGAGGCTGTGCAATTGACTTAGCACGGGAAGGATGCTACATTGCTATGACAGGCCGAAATGTTTCAGCCCTTCAAGAAGTGTCTAAGCTTTGCCATGAGGCTGGAGTCCCTGAGGGCAAGGTAAGACTGGAATTCCTTTAATGCCACAATATTCATTTAAACCTTGTTATTGTATGTAGCATAGCCTGACAATACTTCTGAGGATAATTTTGTATAATGATATAATTCTCAAACTTTTATTGAATAGCAAAAGTTAATTGATGTGTGAATAAGAATGTAATAAGTTTTATACAATGTATTTTTATAACTCAAAAGATGGCTGTCAGGACAAGCTAGAAGTTGAGCAACCAAGGGATGTCTGATTGCGCTTGTGAACATTTTACTTGTATCTGGAAACACAATCTATTTTGTGTATAGTGGGTTTATCTGCCAAGCTTATATTTAATTCATACTTGAAGAGAAGAAAATCAGGTTTCACTTGAATACATGTTGTTTTCAGTTGCAAAATGCTGGATTACAGTGGAACCCAAATTAGGTAATGAGTCAGTGACAAACTGTTTGTTTCTTTTCCATCTTGTCTAATCGGTAGATAAGCACAAGTATTTTGTAGAGCATAACTTTGGGTGCCTCACCATAGAAAAGGAATAAAGAGTTGTTTCTCTATGCAAAATTTTATATTTGGCAAATCTCATACCACTTGTTTGTGTGTATTTTTATGATTTTTATTTCATCATCCTGAAGCATTTGCACCTTATACCCTACTCATTTTATTGATGTGTATTTTTAGTAACCATAAACCTTTTATGAATTCCGTTAAAATGTTGTTGTTTTTTCAGGAGAAAGATCGTTATGGCACTTTAAAAAATGTAGTTCTTGAATTATGTCAGATGTAATTCATGAGTAACAGTGTAGTAATATGATATAGTTTATACACAAAATGTCAAGGATGAAATGATAGTAATTTACTCCTTCCTTCTACTGCTATATAAGGATAAAAGCTTTCAGGCAGAGGAATAATTTAGAGCAACAGCAGGGGTTGCTGGCTCCCCTAACTTCTCAAGGGGACATCCCCAGAATTTAGGCAGACGCCACTTTTCATAAGCTATAATTTGCTAGGTATTTATTTTAACTTAATAAAACATAGGGTTTTTATATTATCTTCCCTTGATTTAGCTTGACCAACAATTTTGCCAACGTTATTGTAATTCTAACAAGAATATTCACTGTATTCACATAAACACATAATATTTTCCATTTTTAATGTCAATAAAGTGGTTATTATGAATTATTTGAAACTTTTCAATATATTCAGTGGCAGAATTATCAGAGATGTTGATGTAATTCACCAGGGATAATATGGGTTGAGGGCCCCATCATGTTTATGATTCAAATAAAGTTATTTGGACAGACTTCTGATAAATTAGATTAAACAGCAAGTTTTATATTTGACCATAGGTTATAAGTCTAAACATCCATCCAATATGGCCTCAAAACATCTCTGAAATTGTTTCAGAATGGCTCTGCTTGCTATTAATATACATGGTGGGGGGCCTCCCAGCCATTTCATATGACCCCTGTTTTCAAGCATGATTTATCCTCTCTTTTATGAACCTTATGCTTGGAATGCAATATACAGTTCCATCCTTTGAAACCATTCCTCTCCGATAAGTAGAAAGATAACTGTGTATTTTATTCTTACTGGATTTTTTTTTTATTTTTTTTATGTGTAGTTTTAGTGGCAATTTTTTTTAGTATCCTTATATTTCAATATGGATGAGAAAGAGAATGTATGTGAAAAGTTTCAGGTGTGATTTTTATTTCTATTATTTTTTTTAGATGATATTTTTCTATTTGTTTTCCACAACAAATAAGCTACAATGAGTTTGGTCTCATTTTATGTAGAAAACATGTATTCATGCCCAAATTGGTCTTGGGTAATCATTTTCACATTTTTTGCTTCTTTTTATAAATTTGTACAGGTGTTACATGTCAGATGAAACTAGTGTTTTTTAGCCCTTAAAATGTACGATTTCTTCATTTCTCTCTATATTCATGCAAATCATTGGAAAACTTGTTTTTAACTGTCTTTTATACAAATATTTTGAGAAATGCCTTTTTTAGAAGCAGATATTAACCCATTACAGATAGGTGGTAGATTTGCTTGCACAGTCTCCAGGATAGATCTCTTTTAGAGCAAGGCAGCTTGAAGCAACATAATTTGAATCTTCCCACTCTCTTTCAGTTACTCATTGTAAAACTAGGGCCTTTTTTGTGTTTTATTTTTTATATGTTTTATTGAGGTTAGAGGCTTATATGTGTCATATGACAGCCTCTATCAATGCTGCAGTTGACTAAAATTGTAGTATATGATCCATATTAGCTCATTATTTTCATTATACTCAGTGTGACAGAAGTATTGCTGTTTTATGGGAGAACAAAAGGCAACTTTATTTTTTCATATTTGTGTGCTGTCATGAACGAATAAGAAATATATAACCACCTACAATGAAAATAACATGAAGAGGTAGGGAAGAGAAAGGAAACCTGTGCTTGTGACTGTGAGTGCCACAGTTAAAGGCATCCATATTAGCACAGGAGCACATTTTAGACACCTTCCTCTTCTCATTCTGCCTGCACATCTTTCATCGGCAGTACTTTAGAGCAAGAGGTAGTCAACTTGCTGTGTGCCATTGCTCTATAAAGATAGTGCTTGCTAGAGACCATGGATAGGTGCCATTCAAGGCTCTCTCTCCTTCTGGTGCAAGGAGAAAGTGGTGCCATCTAGGTTTGTACGTTAAGTTAGCTTAATATTATGGTAATTACAGTAACTATGACTGCAATTGCCATCATCACTCACTCCTTTCTCATAGCAAAATAAAATAGCACAGTGATGTAAAATCCCCGAATGTCATATACGTCATGATGCCCAGCATCAGGCCAAAGCTCCTACGTCATGCATGTCATGACGCCTGTCTGCAATGGGTTAGAAGTCCACAAAAATATTAAAAACAGTGGAATGAGAGGCACTTGAACATTAGTAAAGACATTGTTCATTTTATTGCTATTTGCATTTTCTCCCAAAACTGTGAATTTACATTTTTTTTATGATATTCATGTTTGTTAAATAACATTTTCATCTTTGCCACAGGTGTTGACCTTGGAAGCTGACTTAAGTAAAGATGAAGATTGCAAACGTGTGGTTTCCTCAACCAAGTCACACTTTGATCGCATTGACATTTTGGTAAATAGTGCAGGTATGAAAAGCTATACAAAATGCCTAACAACAATTCAGTTCTATAGATTTTGTGCTATTGCATCTTCATATACTGTCTTTATATGTGTGAGTACGTTTATGAGACAGTGTGTATGGAATTTTATGTACATATAGCCATGCATACACATACTTGTTTGTGTGTATTAGGGGATGGCATTTTATATTAATTGTTTTATTCTATGCATACCAAAAGTTTTTTTTTTTTTTTTTTTTTTTTACAGGTATCCTTACTCCTGGTGGGATAGAGAAGTTAACAGTAGAGCAATATGATCTCCAAATGAACATCAACACTCGCTCAGTATTCCTGATGATGAAGCTGGCATTACCTCATATTTTGGAAACTAAAGGAAATATCATTAACATTTCTTCTGTTACTGGCCTGAGAGCGGTAAGTACTAGAGATATTTAATTGTATTTTTTCCGATATATAAATGAAATCAAGGAATGGTATTTAAGAAAATATTTTCATAATACCCATTTTAATAGTCTGATTGACTTTGTGAACAGATAGTTTCCCTCCCCTCATATTCACACTATTTGCTCTACCCCTTTCATGCCTAGTTATGATTATCCATTTTTGCTTTTCCAAAATCTCACACAAAAGAAAAAATATGAATTACTTTGTCACTTTTTCCTCCCATTACATGCAGTTTCTTTTATTTTTCTTCATTATTATGTTGTTGTTTTTATATTATTATCATTATCATTATTATCATCATTTTTATTATTATTGTTATTATTATTATTATTGTTTTATTATTATCATTAATATTTTATAACTTACCTTGCAAACACAAGTATCTTCTTTCTTAACTCACTGACACCAGGTATGTTTCCAATGACAACGGATGGTGTCCAGACATATATATGTGTATATATATGTATATATATCATTAATTAGTATTATCATTTTAAAACTAATCGTGGAAATGAAAACTTATAAAACAAAAACTAAAGATGACATCAGGTATGCCTACTGATTAACTGTGTGTTCATTAAGTACTTTCAGACCCATCTATGAAGGAGAAAAATATACATTGATCCCCAGCATGAATGGGTTAACAGTCCATTTAGAAAAATAAAGTGAAAGACCACCAGGCCAATTTTCAAGAGATAGAAGATACAAGATTTTATAGCAAATTCACAATGCAAAAGTAATTCTTGTGAAAATTAAACACTATTCAAATGAATAGTACAATAAAACACTGTGATGTATATGATAAATATATATATATATNAGAGAGAGATATATATATATATATATATATATATATATATATATATATATATATACATAGAGAGAGAGAGAGAGAGAGAGAGAGAGAGAGAGAGAGAAAGAGAGAGAGCTAAGAGCATTAGATAAACAAAGATGGCTATAATCAACAAAAGAACATATCGTAACGAGGGCATAACAAAGAAATGAATCAAAAACAGCCGAAAAGCCCCAATAATAATAAAAGGAAGACAAGAGACAAAACAAGCCATGGCGAGTAGTAATAATAAGATCAAATATAAAAGGGCCACTCCCATGCGACGCACACCAGGTCGCGACGCCCGCATGCTGATGAGAAAACAGAAAACAGGATCCCCCTTATGATATCTCTTGATTCCTATCTCCACTAACCTTTTATCCGCCGTCTGGATAGTCGAGACACGTCGTCGTTGCAGATGGCAATCGTCCGGACGCGGCGAGGAATGAGCAACAGCGCACTCAACGGGCGGCGAGAGTGCAAGCGGATGGGTGGGAAATGAACGCTAAAGAGTGCGTGGGAAGGACCGAATGAGAGGATAAGCGGGGGATAATGGGTGCGTGGGAGGTAGAGATTAGTAGACGTGCAGATGCGGTCGGAGAAGGAGAGATGGATTGGCAGATCTCACGGATTGAAGGATTGTACGGGAGGTAAAAGGTTTCCTAGGGGATAATCACAGCTATTCGTTCCCTTAAAGGCTTTGTCTGCTTAGGGCCTTCTCATTATGCTCTGTTGGTACGGACTGCGAGGAGATTTGGGTTTCTGTGTTTGGATTATGTTCGTTCGGATGCTCGCAACTCTTTCTGTCTTCCTGCTTTTCAAAGGACCTTAATACCGCCACAGGATATTGACGAAATTTACCAGTATGATTCAGTGATGGCACAGAAAAGAAAAGAAAAGAAAGAAAAGAGTAACCAATATTCTTCTTCATTATGATAAAGACACGCTGTTGGTACAAGTATCCCTGCTTCCACTGTGATTATAACAATAATGGCAATGATACTGACAAGGGAGGTACTGATGATTACCCCAATGACAAGGATAACGAAGATAAAATAACAAAAATGATAACAACAACGACGAAGACGATAACAATTACCAGCTTTAATGCAGGCTAAGGAGCAAACCTCTTCTGCAACGAGTCAGGAAGGCCGGCCATAAAACACCCAGCCGGCCACACAGTGTCCCCTATTCCCCCGAAAGGCTGAGCCATATCACCAACGTTATGAGGCCGGAGAGACGTCTTGAGCTTGAAGACCACATATGAAAAAGAATACCATGGATACCTTTTGGAGACGGCGGAGTGATATGCGTGCGCGGTCAACAAGAACCTCACATTCTGTATAAACCCGAGGAATTTCTTACCAGGAACAACTTACGTGGCATATTATTCATGAGCGACTGTTCTAAAATCTGTAATTCAGAATCTGTTTCATTATCACTATTATCATTACTTTTATAATCGAACTTCCTGTTATTTTTGCAATTGTCATTAGCAATCGTGAGTGTGGCCTGATGGCAATACTTGTTCATGATCACAAGGCACAAGTTACCTGAGTGATCATCAGAATATTATATGTATTTTGCGATACCTATCCGTCATTGGCAGTACCCCCCCCCCCCCTTCATCGCTCGCTCGCTCGCTCGCTCTCGCTCTTTCTTTCTGTCTCTCTATTTCTCTCTATCTATCTCTCTTTCGCTCTCTCTCTCTCTCTCTTTCATTCTCTATCTCTCTCTCTTTATTTCTCTCCATATATCTATATCTGTCACTCCTATGCAGGTGGTGGAGGCGGGCAACCAAGATATTTGGTATGCGTATGAGTTCTTTCAGTAGCACCATCCACCTGAAATCACCATGAAATGAATATGTAGATATAAAAGAATGCAATATATATAAACACATTGTTAAGTCAACAAGACTGCGCATTGTTGCACTTTTAATCAGATGAAAAAAGCGATAATTTAGACTAAACAAGTGAAGTACATGTAAGACAAGGAGGAGCAAACAAGTCCCAATGTTACGACAATCATCTACAAACTTTCAACAAAAGAAGTTTCAGACTGGCCAAACAAGAAGCTTGATTAATCTAAACCTAAAGTGTAATCTAAAAAACATCACTGGATAATGCAATTTGAGTGAAGTCAATGTTTAACACTCCAATGCACGTTAATCGATATAGCAAAGCCCCGGCTACCGTCTGTCAAAATAGTTACAACTACTATTTTTCTTTCCGCTGAAAATTGGTTTACGTATGACCATTTTAATTAGAATAGTTTTTTTTTTTTTTTTTTTTTTTTTGTAAACTCAAGATTCTGAAGTATTTTTTTATTTTTCTTTTTAAAGGTTATCTGTTTTAAGATTACCAAACTCCCCCCCCCCCCACCCTTTCCTCTTTCTGCTTTTTATAACCTCGGTTTGTCTTTCAAAGTTATTGAACTAAGCTAATTTTTTTCTGTCTGTCTGTCTGTCTGCCTGTCTCTCTTAACCAAACGGAAGAAAAAGACAAGGGAGGAAAATTACAATAACAGAAAATTACAAAATATCAGCCAATGAAAAAATGTTGGAAGTGCGGATGGAAAAAGAGAATAGGCTATTTCTTGAAAAAAAAAAAATGGAGGCTACGTCCCTAACGCCAAGGATTATATATACATATGTGCGTAATCTACGTATTTTTCTTTCTCTAAATATTTACATTTTTCAGCGGCTAACAATCTCCACAAAACTACATACCCCTTTATTTTCTGTACTCACTTCACCCTTTCAAGAAGTCACATCGTTAAAAAGTATATCAAAATAACAATAATTAATTACACGTGAATGTCGTGCTATCCATAACACGATAAATTAACAAAATTTCAGTAGAATATAAAGAAAAAAATGAAAAAAAATACAGAGATCCAGAAACAGCGCCCCTGGAGACTTGCCTCATACCTCCACGTAAGACCATCCTTTTCCCCTCCAACCTTTAACAGTTCTCTTGAGCCTAATCACCAACAGACTAACGCTCCTCTCCCCTACTTTCCCCTCCTCCCTCTCAAACCACGACTCTCTTCCCCCCCTCCCCCCTCCCCTCTCCCCTCTCCCCCTCCACATACACCCTAATCCACGCTTCCCTCCCCCTTTCCCCATATCCCAATCCACACCTCTCCTCCCCCTCCCCCTCTCCCCTCCCCAACACCCCCAATCCACGCCTTCCTCTCCTAATCACCAATCACTCCAAGCGCCGGGGAAGTCGTTCGGGAAGAGCCAGACAAATCACCCAATCACCGGGAGATCCTGACGGGGCATTTGCAACACGGGGATGCAACCGTCGAGGAGGAGAGGGGAGACTGCCGTAGAATGCTCCGTCGGTTATGGACATTAAACTCCTTCCCTGTGCTGGTCCTCTTAGCGTATTCTGAACTGCTGTCTATTATTTTATTGCATTGCGGTCTTTTGGAGATAATGGGTCTACTATTTCGAGGGCGGATGGGATACTTCTCCGTAAAGTTATTTCCGGTTATTGGATGATGTTGCTAGTGTTCAAGCCATCGATTAAATAAAGGATCTCTGGAAATGCAGGTATGGCCAGTGAGTCGTAATTGCCAGGGGATAGAATGTTGCGTTGCTGTTGCTTGTTTATTTATTACATTCTTTCTAGGGTTTTCCTGTTTCTTTTCATTTTTTATCCAGCTCCTTTTTTTTTAATTTTCTTGGTTAGTTAGTTAGTCATTATCGTAACATTATTTTTATTATCTTGCATTTGCTCCCTCTTCTCCATTCCTTTTTTTTCTTTTATTTTCTCATTATTATTATTTCATCAACAGTATCCTATTCCACGTCATCACATCGTTCTTTTTCGTCTCCTCTATTATATTCTTAATCTTCAACTTTAATACTTGTTATTAATGATGTAATTACCTCTATTCCTGCCATTATAATTGCAGTTGATACCATTTTGACTTCATCAATGTTAATAGTATCACTACTATTCGTATACTAACCTTTATTATCAGATGTGTCACCATCATCATCAATAACATTATCATTATTACAGTCAGGACCGTCATCATCACTATCATTATCATTATCATCCTCGCCATCACCGGTATTATCGTCATCATTTTCATGGATCACTTCCATTTACTTCCTCTTTCTCTTTTTTCTTACCCCCTCTTCTCCTATCTTCTCCTCTCCCTGTTTTTATTCTATTCTCCTTATTTTGATCTTCCTCTCTGTTCCCTTTGGTTCTTGGTTTCATTCTATTTATTTGTTTATTCCCCTCCTCCACCATCTCCACCACCACTAACACTACTATTATCACCATCACTACCACCAACACCATCGGTACGACCTGCATCACAAATCACCATCAGCAATTCCCACTGCAACTCTCACTATCGCCCCTATCGTCACCATCAGTGTTAACACTATTACTATTACTACCACTATCACTTCCACCTTCACCATTGCTACCACTACTTCCACCACACCTCGTCTGCGGTCTTCTCCATCTCCACCTTCACCCGTTACTCCACATTCTCTTCCTCCTTCTCTTTTTTCCCTCTTTATTTTAGTCTTCTTATTATCCCTCTTTTTTCTCTTTCTCCTTCCCTCCCTTCTTCTTCTTCTTCTTCTTCTTCTCCTTCACTTATCTTCCTTCTTCTTCTTCTGCTTCACTTATCCTTCTCCTCATTATTATTATCATCAATATTATCATTATTATCAATATTATTACTATTATTATCCTCCTCGTCCTCCTCCTCCTTCCTCTCCCCCCTTCCCTCCCTCCCTCCCTCCCTCCCTCCCTCCCTCCCTCCTTCTCCCCCTCCCTCTCTCCTCCCTCCTCCCTCCCACCCCTCCCCGTGGACTGCGGGTAACCTGAGTTAATTGAGAGATCCCGAGGAGATTACGCTATTATGGACCTTTGATTACTAGACAGTGACGGGAGACGCGGTGTCTGATCTCTTCGTTCTTCTCCTTCTCCTCCCCCCCCCCCCCCCTCCCCCTCACCCCCCGTCACGATTCCTCTTCATTTATGTTCATTACACTCGCCACTTCCTCTCCTTGCCCCCCCTCCCCCCGCCCCCCGCTCTCTTTCTTTTCGCTACCTTTCCCTTTTTTCGTTTTTTTTTCTTTTCTCCTTTTTTTCTGGTTATTCTTTTTTTTTTCTCTGGTTCTGATTATCTCTTTGCTTTTGCTCTATCTCTCTCTCTCTCTCTCTCTCTCTTTCTTTCTCTCTCTCTCTCTCTCATTTCCTGTAAGGCCAAAGCTACACTCATATCTAATCCTGACGTAGTCCTTCCCTTGATTCCATCTACTTCCCTCCCCTCTCTATTTACGTTGTCCATCTAGCTATCCTCTGCTTCCCTGTCTCCATCACGCTTCTTGATCTCTCTCTCTCTCCCACCGCATCATCTTGGGACGAATTACCTTTTCCGACTTTTTTCTCGCTTTCTCCCCCTCTACACTCTCTCGTTCTCTTTGTTTCTTTTTCTTTGCCCCTTTCTCTTCGTCTCTCTCTCTCTCTCTCTCTCTCTCTCTCTCTCTCTCTCTCTCTCTCTCTCTCTCTGTTTTTCTACATCTATCTGCGTAATTCTGTTCTCTGTCTCCGTTTTTCTCTCTCTCTCTGTCGTTCTATCAATCCATCTGTCTACCCATCTCTTTCTTTATCTCTCCCTCTCTTTTCCTCCCTCTATTCCTCTCCTCTCTCCTTTAACATAAAGCTGGTACCACTTGCTCCCCAAGTCGAGCATTAATTTCTTACTCTCTCTCTCTCTCTCTCTCTCTCTCTCTCTCTCTCTCTCTCTCTCTCTCTCTCTCTCTCTCTCTCTCTCTGTCTCTCCTCTCTCTCTCTCTATCTCTCTCTTCCTCTCTCTCGACAGGGGAGCAGGACAAAGACCATATTACACAATATCTTACAGTGTCAAATGCTTCAGATTTACAGAAACTCTGAGATAGCTGGATAAGTCTAGATAGCGCTCTCTCTCTCTCTCTCTCTCTCTCTCTCTCTCTCTCTCTCTCCTCTCCCTCTCTCCCTCTCTCTCCCTCCCTCTCCCTCTCCCTCTCTATCCCTTCTCTTCCTCCCTCTCTTTGGATGTTTCATTGCCCTGCAACAGTCTGCTACCTAATACACTCCCCACGTTACGACTCTAGTATTTCCCTGTTGATCTGTGGAAGTTCATTTCCTGTTTTATTGCCGTGGTATTATAGCCCTTTGCATCAGGCATTGCCACGTCCAGTTCCCTTTATGCGGCTGCCGTTTGTTCTATTCTATTAATCCCTTTGTCTCACTTAAATCTCCCTCTTCGTCTATTTCTAGCCTTTATCTCCCTCCCTGTCATTACTCCCACTAATTCCCATCCTTTAATCCCCATCATGTTTGCCCTCCTGACATCCCTCTCCGCCTCTATCCCCCCCACCCCCACCCGCCTGTCACAGGCTATCCCTCCGTGCGCACCTGGCACCGGTCATCATTCAATAATTACTAAATCATCCGCCGAGCCGACACTGAGGAATGACATCCATTTAGAACACGTTGGTCGGGGGGTTTGAGTTGTTCTGTTGTATCGAGGGGGGTGGGCGAGGGCAAGCAATGCGTATTGTTGAAGTGTACAGCTATAGAGATGTACAGACTCCCTGCTCTGTTGCTGCGGCTAGATACACGCCGTGACCCCTTCTCACAACACAGGAAGCACACAAAGGCAATGTGTAGCTTCTCTGTACAGCTCCCCTTGTCGCCCTTTCTTGTTGTTTCGTCTATGTCTTCCTCTGTTTTCAAGTCTTTCACCTATGTGTCTTTCTCTAAGATATTTTTTCTCACGTTTCATTTTATTTAATCATCCATTTTGCTTCTTCCTCTCCCACTCCAGTTTTCATTTTTTTGGCATTTCGTCATTAACCTTACAACAGTTATTCACACTTCCTGTTTCCTTCTTTTTATCCGATATCATCCCTTCTTATCCTGGAACCTTTCCCTTCCTCTCCTCCTGAACCGTGTCTCTCCCCTTCCCTCCCACCTCTCCTCCCATCCACCTTCTCCGCCTCCTCTCCTCCCACTCCCTTTCCCTCTCCCCGTCCCTCCCTCCTCTCTCCCTCCTTCCCCTCCCCCACCACATGTAGCGAACCCTATCGCTCTGCACTCGCTCGATACGTTGAAATCCGACATGCAACCTTCTTTATACATTATACAATCCTCCGGACTGGAACGGTTTAAAGCCAGCGACTTCAAAAGGCGAGGGTAACGACTGGCGACATCACGCGAAACAGACGACGTGTCGCTGACCTGCATGCACACAGAGGGAGACCAGCTGTGTAAAGATGATACCCGTAATAACACTAGCTTAGGCAGGGGAATGGGCGACGCATGCAATGGAGGAGGAACTAGAGTTAGAAATTAATAATAAGAGTGAATGATGGGAGGAAGGAGAATTATAATAATGCCACTCGTGTTATTTTCCACACGAGAGCGCACGGCATGCCTTGTCCGCCCTTGTTAGCGTCGCCGGGTACTAGCACTTAGCATGTTGTCCTCTTCGGGCAATGTTTGAATATGATGTTGGAGAGGATAATAACAGTAGGAGTGGTAATTATAATAGCGATGATAATGATAGTGATATTGATAATTATTTTAATAATAAGGATAATAATTACAACAGTAACAACAATAATAATATTATCCACGTGAAAATGCAACGAAATAAGGATGCAACGCGACGCCAAGTCAAAAACACCTCCAACAAAAAGGAGTTGCAATCAAGCTTAATATAAAACAGATCCGTTTCACACAAATTAATTGCTTCGCATAACAGACCATGAAAGGATAAGTACCAAGACCCTGAGCCGTAAAAACGTTTAGGATAAACACAAATGGATTTACGGCCATAAAATGCCATAATCATAAATCTGCCAACATCAACACCAGATCTCATTATCTCTACATGACCCCCTTATAAAGCATTTAACACTAAATTAAATTCCAAAATTAACCAAGGCCATAAAAAAGCATAAAATTAAAATAATGTAAAAAAACTAATGTAGGTGAGAGCACATGAAAGACATTCCTATATAAGAAGGCCATAAATAAAAAAAGGGAATGAATAATGTCAAACAGCGTGGTCGGCTGCGCAAAGGAGTGGCGGGCGAGTGACGTCACGACACGATGGATGCACTCGTTCCGGAGTTTAACCGCCCTGATAGACGACCGCGGGAGACGCAAATCGTGGGCAGAACAGGATGTT
>BOPN01000915.1:142500-147500 GCA_017312705.2 Penaeus japonicus
TCTCCCTCTGTTCCTCCTCCTCCTCCTCCCCTAACATTTCCGGTGTGGGGTCACCTGGCACACGCGGTCATGATAGGTCACGCGGTTAAGGGAGGGGGCGAGGGAGAGGGGGGGTTGAGGAAGAGGGTGGGGAGGTGAAACAAAGAGAAAATTTGAGAGGGATGGATAAAAGAGAATTATGGGGGGAGGGGGGATTAATCAGGAACAGAAGAAGGCTCATCTGTGTCATGCGAATAGCCCTGTAGGAAAAGGAAAAGGGATAGCGATGAAAACAGAAATAAAGAAAATAATAATAATAATAATAATAATAATAATAATAATTATAAAGAAAAGAGAAAAAAAGTAAATGAAGAAGGAAGGAAGACATTATAACCTCCCCCCCCAAAAAAAAACAAAAAAAAAATACTGTCTCCTCGGCTTAATTATAAATTAAGCGGGGGCGGAGAACAAAAAAATATATACATTAAAAAAGTCATGAAAATAATACATCACCTCAGTTTAATTTGGAGAGGGAAAGAAGACAAAGGAAAGTCGAGAAGGTTGTATTTGCTTTGTGAAGATTCACTTCCTTGGGCGTGGAGCCATTGTCTTATGTTTGACTTATTCTGATCTATCTCTCATTAAATCGCATGCTGTTTTGAAGGAGAAAGAAGGAGAAAGGGAGAGGGGGTATAGGGGAGAGAGAGAGGGGAGGGGAAGGGAGAGAAAAAAAAAGAAGAGATATATGCTGTCTGAGATACGTTCTGAAAGCAAAAGCGAAGGAGAAGCAAGACAAGAAGAGAAAGAAAGAGGAGTAGAAGGAGAAGATAAATAAAAAAGAAGAAGAGGGCGAGGAAGAAGATGAAGAAGAAGGTGAGAAAAGGGAAGGGAATGAGAAATAAAAATGATCCCCGTGAGCGACGTATCCGCGCAAGAGGGGCTATTTCCCTGCAAAAAGGCCAAGCGCGCCCGTACGTTGTTCCTCCCATAACCATCCAGACGTTGTCACAAGAGCAGTCCGTCAGAGCAAATGGAAAACAATATCATCTTCGTAACGATATTGTTATTCCAAGTGGGTTTGTACCAGGTGCCTTTTTTATTGCCTCCTGTACATAAATACTCGTACACACAGACACACACAAAGACACAGGTACACACACAAAAAGGCGCACACACACACACACACACAAACACACACACACACACACACACACACACACACACAAATACACACAAACACACACACACACACACACACACACACACACACACACACACACACACACACACACACACACACACACACACACACACACACACACACACACACACACACACACACACACACACACACACACACACACACACACACACACACACACACACACGACCGGAGAGCGCCGAGTTATACATAAAGAGACCTTCTTAGGAAAGGGAGGCTGGGGAGGGAGGTACAGTCGAGACATACGAAGATCCACGACTCTTGATGGTGGGAATCTTCAGGTGGGGAGCGGCGGCCGGAGATGGGGTGGGGAGGAGGGGGATGCAGAGGGGGAGGAGGGGCAGGATACAGAGTGTGGGGTGAGTGGGGGGAGGTGGGATTGAAACTGGAGGATAGGAAACTGAGTTAGGAAGGGGGGGGGGAGAGGTGTGGAAACTGGGTGGTTTGGGGGGGAGGGGAGCAGAGGGGAGGGAACTAGGTGGTTGGGGGGGAGCAGAGGGGATGAAACTGGGTGGTTTGGGGGGGGGGGAGGGGAGCAGAGGGGAGGAAACTGAATGGGGAAATAGAGAGATGGAGATAGATATGAAAGAGGAATTGTGGAGAAGGGGGAAGGTAGGGTGGGGAAGAGGGGGGGTAGGGGAAAGATAACTAAGAAGGGAAGGGGGGGGGGGGGGAGAGGGAACAGAGGAGAAGACACTGAGTTGGAAGAAGGGAGATGGAGAGCCGGACTAAGAATGGCGGAGAAGGGGAGATGGGGTGAGGGGAGATGAGGTGGAGAGGAATGACTGACAAGGAAAGCACAAAGGAGAGGATAATGTCAGAGGGGAAAGGATACAAGACGAGGATGTAGTGTAACGAAGGAGAGAAAGTAGAGGGGAAAGATGACAAGGGAAGAGATAAAGGAAGGATAAGGGGAAAATAAGGAGAGGGAGAAGAGAGAGGGTAAGAAAAGGAAATAAAATAGAAGACGAACAGGGGGGAAGAGCAAGAAAAGAAAGACGCGACCCCGACGAACGCGTAAAAAGAATAGAAAAAAAGAGAAGACGGGAAGGAGGAAGGAGGCAATTAACGTCAAAGACCACGTTAAAGTCAGAAGAAACGAAAGTGAAGAAACGGAGCAAATAAAAGACAGGTCATTATGAATATGAGACTGAAATGCGAGACAGAAAGAGAAAGAGAGAGAGAGAGAGAGAGATGTGGGGGAAGGGGACGGAGGAAGAAGGGAGGAGAGAAGGAGGAAAGAGGGAAGGAGGGAGGGAAGGAAGGAGGGAGGGAAGGAGGGAGGGAGGGAAGGAGGGGGGGAGGGAGGGGGGGAGGGAGGGAGGGAGGAGAGGGAGGGAGAGGGAGGGAGGGAGGGAGGGAGGGAGGGAGGGAGGGAGGGAGGGAGGAGGGAGGAGGGAGGGAAGAAGAGAGATAGAGAGAAATGGGGGGAGGGGAAAAGGGGAGAGGAAGGGAAAGGATGAGAGGAAGAGAGATAGGGGATGGGAGAAAGGGAGGGGAAGAGAGAGAGAGAGAGGGAGTTGGGGGAGGGAGGAGGAGGAGGAGGAGGAGGAGGAGGAGGAGGAGGAGGAGGAGGAGGAGGAGGAGGAGGAGGAGGAGGAGGAGGAGGAGGAAGAAGAAGAAGGAGGAAGGAGGAGGGAGGAAGGAAGGAAGGAAGGAGGGAGGGAGGGAGGGAGGGAGGGAGGAGGGAGGGAGGGGGAGAAGGAGAGAAATAGAAAGAGATGGGGGGAGGGGAAAAGGGGAGAGGATGAGAGGAAGAGAGATAAGGGGTGGGGGAAAGGGAGGGGAAGAGAGAAGGAGAGAGAGGAAGTTGGGGGAGGAGGACGAGAAGGAGAAGGAGGAGCAGGAGGAGGACGAGGAGGAGGAGAGAGAGAGATAGTTCAAAGAGAAAAAAAGGAAAGAGAGAGATATGGAAGAGCTAGTCCACAAGCGAAAACAGATAATTCTGCGAGAGATCCACCTGCGAGAGAACACAATAACAAAGCAGGAGACGAACAAGGTAGGACGGTGGAGGTATAAAATATGAAGGGAGAGGGGGGGAGAGGGGGAGGAGACGAGGTCATAGGATGCTGAGTGTGAAACGGGCTGGAAAAAAGAGAGGATTTAGTGTGCGTTTGGGAGTTGGAAAGAAGAGGGAAATGGAGCATGTGCGGAACGCGTTAGCGTGAAAGGAAAGAATTTAGAAACACTGGGGAACCGGCAAAAGAAATATGAAATAAAAATGAAATACATGTAAAATAAACAAACAGATAAAGGTGGAACCGTTTTAAAGTGATATAAGACGATGACGCAGAGACGAAGCCAAAAATTTGACAAAACATAGACAAACAGAGAGGAAAGATAGAGCCAGAGAAAGAGAAACAGTGGGAGAAATAGATAAGTAGATAGATAGAAAGAAAGAGAGAGAGAGAGAGAGAGAGAGAGAGAGAGAGAGAGAGAGAGAGAGAGAGAGAGAGAGAGAGAGTAAAAAGACGCTAAACAACAAATAATGAAGCAAGGGGAAAGCAATACCAATAAATCAGCAAAGGAGACATGACATGGAACGAGTGACGGAGAAGGGAAGAGAGAAAGAGAACGAGAGAAAGAGAACTGGTCCGAGTCACGCGTGCAGTCAATAACACCGGAGAGGAGAGGCAGGTCACAGGTCAAGGGGACGCGGTAAGCAACATGTGAGAGAGCGAGGAACACTGAGGGGAGAGAAAGGGAAGAAGCAAAATACACGCAAGACAGATAGAAAGGAAAAAGGGAAAGAGGAGAGGCGGGGAACAACGAATAGATATAGATGGCGGGAAGAGGATGATGAAGGTGTAAATAATACGTTAGTGGAGAAGGAAAACAAAACAAAATAAAATCTACATTCAGACCACGTCATTTCACTTCACTTCATCTTTTTTACATGTATAGTAATAACATATCACAATACCATGAGGCAGGCATGAAGAATTATATATAGCACATATGTTGCTGAATGTGATAACAATGTATTAATATCGCAAGTAACTAAAATACAGTACAGAAGGATACAAAAGAAGGCCTACAGATGATAAATGGTTGCTCGCTGATAAAGATTATGTTCAACCTACGTATGAGATAAGGTACCCCGGTAATTGCAGTAGTTAACGGCGCGCAGGGGGGGAACGGGGCGTGATCCGAGGTCGTTCCGAGGGAAATGACGACCACGAAGGGAGATCCGACCACCGGAAGCTGGCGCGGAAGGGGCGGACACAGCGGGATAAACAAGCATCTCGGATCGGCTGTTTCACACCTTCCGTTCTGACCGTGAATTTTTTTTCGTTGATCTGTTGAAGTTTTAATATTTTTTTTTGTGATTTTCTTTTTATTTTCTACTCAATTATATCACTGCTTAATTGTATAATGGTATTTAGAATTAAGTAAACAGATCCGAANGCTGCGCAAAGGAGTGGCGGGCGAGTGACGTCACGACACGATGGATGCACTCGTTCCGGAGTTTAACCGCCCTGATAGACGACCGCGGGAGACGCAAATCGCGGGCAGAACAGGATGTTTTGTTCCCTTCACCGTACGTCAAAATAAATATTAATCGCGTTAGATTAGCATGCGTGGCTCTCTTTATCCTCAGCAGGTAAAATAAGCGTGGTTGTATACAGTAAATAGCCAGTTTCTTCTGATTTACAGCCAGTCGAGATTACACATTTCCTATTTCGGTTTCCTTCGAGTGTTAAAACTCTTTGTAGATGACAAACAAGTGACTACCGCTTCCTCTTGGGTGGATACGGACAGGAAACGGAATATTATGGTAATTACGGCCCAGATATGA
>BOPN01000915.1:182500-187500 GCA_017312705.2 Penaeus japonicus
AAATTAAACATTTATATGTGCTAACATAAATTACAGCAAAAATTATGAAGACTTTGGTCTATGAGTTTAATTATAGGACATCAAAAAAGTAAATGTAAGTATTAGATTACAAACACTATTCATTAATAAGAAGGGACTTCATATTCTTACACTGTAACACCAATACTGAAAAAAGTCAACTTCTACCTTTTCTGGAAATGGTGATGATGACATAACATAGACAATCAAGGAGCTTTGTGGGTCAGCTTAAGTAAGAAATGACACAAACTGAACATGATATCTATGTTTGTATTTATAAAACGGTCTTCATTTATAAGAACATGATTTGGATACATGTCTGACCAAAACTATGTAAAACATATTATAAAAATGAAACTTTCCAAAACTATCCTTCATTTCTTTAATTACTGCAAAAGTAGCACTAAATGAAATCCTAAAAATGCAAATTTCATACACAGAAAATAATACAGAGAATGAGCTAAAACAAAAAGATTAGGCAGTCCATCAAACTGCTATTCCATTACCTAGCAATGTAGTCTTTCTCTGCAGTGCAAAATAATCAAAGGACAAGACAAAAGAAGGCAAGAAACAAATCCCGAATGATGAATACGCTGACTGCCGCATCCACAATAACAAGTCCTTCATCGCTGCACCTTGCAACCCCAACTGTAGCACACACACAGCACAGATGCTCCCTGCGTGAACGACCCCAGGACAGTCCGACTCTCCACAGCAACCAAGTGAACCATCCCCTCTTCTCAGCCAAGGAGCAACAGTTTCCCTGAAGTGCTGTGCTCTAACTCATCTGTTACAGTAAATATAGAGAAAATGCTCAATCTTAATTTTCTAATAATTTACCAACTATTCAATGCAGTTTGCCATGAATATAATACATAAAGATGTTGATAATTGAAGTTCTATTTTTTCATCTGTACAGAGAAAGCAGATAACAAGAATATTATTTGAACATTTGAATAATAAAACTCTCTGATAATCTGGCCAAAATATTTATTCATCTATTAATTTATATATTTGTTATTATTTTTTTCACACAAAATAAAGTATAAGTGAATGATGAAAATAATTTGGACAAAGTTACATAAAAAAATAATAAGTTTCTTGTAAATCAATCATAACTTTTACGTCTATATTTCAATTATTGTATGATTAACAGATAAAACTTGATTATTCCTATCATTTACTCCTTTCAAAGAAACCAAAGAATACATTCAATGCAAACCCTTCTATCTTCTTTCAAACAGAATGTAAATGTTACTATCATATATCTAAATGGTTCAGAAGGAGGAGCAAGTACACTGAAATACAATAATGTATAAATTAAGGTATATAAATCACTACAAACCTGGTACAGTGCAGAATGTTGATTATGCACAGGAAAGTTGTTATGCATTTACTGTCCACAGCTCACGTCCTTCTGTTCCATTCCAATGTAAAGAAAATAATACAAGTTAGGATTGCAAAGTAAATTACGATATCTGTTCTGCAAGCAAAATAACCCATGCAAGGTGCTAAATATACACTAGTCTACAATTCATATAATTCAAAATGCCTTGAACTTTTATCAATGATCTCTTAGTAATCTATATCCTCTTATCTTTGGTAGTTAATGTTAATTAATTAATTAATTAATTAATTAATTAATTAATTAATTAGTTAATGTT
Source organism: Penaeus japonicus (assembly GCA_017312705.2). Taxonomy (NCBI): domain Eukaryota; kingdom Metazoa; phylum Arthropoda; class Malacostraca; order Decapoda; family Penaeidae; genus Penaeus; species Penaeus japonicus. The sequence continues at coordinate 184,183 of BOPN01000915.1, forward strand.
ACCAAACAATATCATAAAAGCTGTTTACTTAAGCAGTATAAACTTAACTTCTTCAACTAATTCTAGAATGGCATCAGGCCAAATTAAACTAGTTTACTAATCATTGTAAAATTTTCTATGGGTGCAAAAAAAGAAAGTAAAGAAGAGTAACTACAGACTAAGAGAAATTCTTAAATATGGCTGTTATAGACTGACCTAAAAACCCAACACTCAAACAGTTTGTACTTTAAATAGGTTCTATGTAATTGCAGTGACATGAAATTTACAGAATCATAAAATATCTGTAGAATAGGACATCTATAATCTTATTCTGGTTATAAAATGAAAACACCACTACCACCACTAAAACTTAGCTGGTTCTTCATAACACATATCTCAATGGGAAGTCACTCACTTGCTGACAGAGATTATGTTCTTCCCTCGATCAACAAAGGCTGTGTCCAGAACAGCTCCCGTGTGGCCCTTCAGAACAACCGGACACTGCCCGCTGGCTGCATCCCATATCCTGAGCTGCATGTCCCCTCCCCCCGACAGCACCACAATGCCCGAGGGGAAGAGGCGGCAGGTGTATACGTCAAAGAGATGACCTTCAAGCAGTTTCTGGAATCATTAAGAAACTTGATATATGATATATACCCAATTACAGAATGTATGCAATTTTGAAAATAAGTAAATATACTAAATAAATTAATAAAATAGAATACTTTCTAAAGTAGTTAGCAATATCATATTGCTGACTATTGCAATGTGATATTGCAAGCAATATATGTACATTTTTTATTGGATAGTTCTTTAGCTCATTGAAAGAAATCTGACTTTCTCATGATTCCCATAAATCTGAAATCATCAACATCCACTTATCAATACACTATCAATACACAAGTAAAAAACAAACAAACTGTGTAATAATAATCTATTGCATTTGGCTTGCAGGCCTCTTGAAATCTACTTTACAAGACTTTATACACTGATGATTTTTGTTGCTCGACCATCCTCAGATGTCTCAGATATTATCTAAAACTAATAATAAGGTTAACTGAATTATAACTTAACAGTAGTAATATGAGAGGTGTGAAATTATTTGGAATTACAATCTTATCAAAATCAGGAAGATTTTCAATCCAACTGGATACCTCATCATCAAGCAGACCTTTAAAAATAATTCAAATATTTAACACAGAATAATAATTGTACCTATATGATATCAATAGCAGGGCAACATTTTACTTTCCCAATGATCAAAAGAATCTTCCCAGGAAAATTACTGTAGTAAAATACATCGACTTTGTATTTCCTAAAGTCATGGTTCCACTATTGAGACCCAGCACTGATCTCTGAGCTACCCAGCCTCCTCGTTTTGTTACATTACATTGACACTCCCATGGGCTAGGTGTGTCTAAAGTAGTTTCAAAATCTTTTAATGATTTTATAATAGCACAATATTATTTGAAAACCTTCAAGGACAATCATAGCCCAAGAAAAAAAAGCAGGATCTAAGTAAAGAATGTTCTAGGTCGAGCTCCCATTGCTCCTATGCCTAGCCAAAAGGGTGATAATCCATGCCTCGAGTCAGATAAGGTTGGCTTCAGAAATTAATATTCTGTATATCTTTTGATCTGTTTTCTAAATGTTCTTAAAGGGTTCCTCAAAATATGGCATGCATGAATACATGACCTGTCCACTATGTTTTGTTTTATATAAATTTATATTTTACTTTTTTGCACACAGCTCAACCAGTGCTTAAACATCAAGGATTTAATCACTAGGCCTACTTGACCTCACTTATTTACCCTGTTCTTTGAATCTTTATGATATTTCAGTTTAACACTGATGATAATGATAAAGATAATGATAATAACACTATTAATAAAAAATAGTAGTAATAGGAATGAGCCCCTCCTTTAAAATAAAATCAAAGAATGGGTTAAACAAGTTAGGTTAGGCAGGCCTTTTAATTGAATCCTTGGTGACTGAGCACTTGCGTAGCCATCTATGTGTGAATAAAATATCAAAACATATCCAGTGTAAGTTCCTGGCATCAGTGGGTTAGACATACTGCTTCAATGGTCTGTGTAAGATACAAATTACTCCATTTAATATCTCAAACAATAACAAATAAAAAAAGGGACCAAACTTACCCTCATGGCAGCATTCACTAATTCCCAAACATGTGGTCTGTTCTCTGAGCATTAAGATCACAACTTGCCATCACCTGGGGAGACAGGAATGATATTGAGATGTATCTTAAGAAATATTGTAATAATACTTAAAGAGTACTATGGTATGTAGATGTACAAACTGCATTACTGTTAATTATGACCAATTACTTTCTTACCTATATTTTTTCCTCACAATTATCAAGTTGAGGAGAAAAACTTCTTTCGTACACTTTTGGCATGGATGCGGCTAAAGGTAGCAACTGGCGCTATGAACGTGGTGGACATTCCCGATGGATGGTGTGACAAGGCAATCGTCCGCTCCGTGCGGGAGTGAACCTGGAAAATGTCATCGGATGCCGAGCCTCCAATTTTGCCATAGTCTCCCTTCTCTCCAAGGCCTTTGAGGAAGATCCACGCAGAACTGTCATTATTCCTGTGTGGAAGGGAAGACAGCAAAAATTATTTTTCTGTCAGGTGTACCAATAGGTACAAAAGAAAGGAAATGCCCAAAGAGGGCAGAATAGACCATGTTCTATCTCGCCATGATACACTTAGAGATGTTTGCCGACCTTTGCTCCAGCGCCGAGGGCTTGGGGACAGGTTGACAAAATAATTTACAAGTATCTCAACTCCATGAAATAACTTCATCATTTGAAACTGCCATAAGAATACCAGAGCTACAAATACCTCAGAATGAGTTGATGTATCATTACATGTACTGTTAACCTGTTCTACTAAGGTATGCACTTGAGGCTGCGATGGAAACGGCTCTTCGAACCTCCTGAATTACTTCCTGAATTACTGAATGGTGAGGTGATTTCATAATCCTATATCGGCAGTAAATAATAAATTCACCTAAACCTCTCTGCAGTGTAACACGGATTTCTCAGGACTTTAGAAAGCCACATTACTTAGACATTGTGAAACGATGCAACAACCGTAACAAAAGAGCCAAGTCGAGGACCCCGAGACTCCTCTCCCTCCTACCCATTCCGCCCACTGACACCCTTTCCATCCTTCACACAAGGGCCAATAACAAAAGCTTATTCCTCAGAACAAGTCCCGTGGGTCCCCCTGCCATGCATCACCTGAGAGTGTCCTGCCAGTCGCTCTGGATGACGAGCACGCGCCCCCGGTCGGCCATCTTGCTTTGTTTGCG
>BOPN01000915.1:201931-214431 GCA_017312705.2 Penaeus japonicus
TATATATATATATATGTATATATATTTATTTATTTATGGTATACATCACAGTGTTTTATTGCAATCTTAATTTGTACAGTGTTGAAATTTATTTTCACAAGAACTACTTTTGTATTGTGATTTTGCTACAAAATATTTTGCATCATGTATATCTTGAAAATTGGCCTGGTGGTCTTTCATTTTATTTTTGTAAATGGATCAATGTATATTTTTCTCCTTCATAGATGGGTCTGAAAGTACTTAATGAACACACAGTTAATCAGTAGGCATACCTGATGTCATCTTTAGTTCTTGTTTTTTAAGTTTTCTTTTTTTCCATGATTATTTTCAAAATGATAATACTAATTCATGATAATGATGATGATGACTACACTTTCTTACAAAAATTAAAGGAATGGAGCAACAATTTAGGTCAGATAGACCTATTAATTCACTCCTTGGTGACTGTCACTTGTGGAACCATTTCTGTGGAAAAGAAATAATATATAGAGATAGAACAAAATAAGTGGATGGTGTATGTCCCCATTGTTAATGGGAAAGTAAAATGGAAAAGTTAAAGACTGTCATAGCATCAGAACTAAAAGGAGGAAGGGTTGTTAGGTTCCTCAGATTTTTTTTTCTTGTTTTTATCTTTTTTTCATTAAGACCCAACACATGAAGTGTAAATGTAACTTTATTTCTTTTTGTTGATTATTGCCAAGTTTATGGTGTAAGACTTTTTTTTCTTCTTACTCTAAACAAGTTTTTTTTTCCATGTCCGTAAAATGTTCTTCACTAATATTGATCATATTCATTAGGTTTATAGGTTTTCTTCATGTTTATTCTATCATGGAGTGAGGGTACTCATAAATATGGAAATCCAATAAATAGTTGTTAGTACTGTGGAATTAATTTTTTTGCAGAATGGTGGGATGAATGCTTCATACCTGCTTTAGTACTCTGGCATTCAATCATTCTTCTTTCAAGAGTGTCTGGCATCAGTGAAGGGGATTATGATTCTCTGTGTTCTGTCACTTTTACTACAAGTTATTTAGTATGTCAGCACTTTAAATACTGCAAATTTGCATGTTTCAAAACTCAATGTAGCCAGCCATTTTTACTAATTATTTTTCAGTACATTTCTTTTCTTTTCTTTTTTCTGTACAGAATATTAAGAAGTATTGTTGTTTAATTAAGACGTTTATTATATTTTGTTTTTTATTATATATTTCTTTACTCATGTTTTCATTCTATTTTTCTTTCTTAATATTCAGTTTCCTGGAGTAGTTGCATACAACATGAGCAAGGCAGCAGTAGATCAGCTGACACGTTCTGTGGCTCTTGAAGTTGCAGAGCGTGGTGTTCGTGTAAATGCGGTCAATCCTGGAGTTATTGTAACTGAAGTACACAAGAGAGGTGGCATGAGTGAAGAGGATTATAAAAAGGTATGTTTATATTGTATGACTAAAAATTTAGGTAGAACCCTTACAGCCCTTTTCAGTAGTCAACCCTCCCCCTTTAAAAAAAGAAATTGTGCCGTGCTTCTCTCCTTCAAGGTGTTTCATATTTTTTTTCCACTTTTTTTGTATGGTTATAGCAAACTTGCTATATATTGGTGGATCTTATTAAACAGGGTTTTTTTTTTTTTTTTGTGTGTGTGTGTGTGTGTGTGTGTGTATTTGTGTGTGTGAGTTTATCTATCTGTATAAGTTCTTGAAAAATGTATGTATCATACATGAATACATACAATGCATAATTCATATCATACAATAAACAAAACCATCTAGCACTCTATCTACTTTCACACCATTCGTGTGTGTGTGTGTGTGTGTGTGACAGAGAGAGAGAGAGAGAGAGAGAGAGAGAGAGAGAGAGAGAGAGAGAGAGAGAGAGAGAGAGAGAGACTGACTGACTGACTGACTGACTGACTGACTGACTGACTGACTGACTGACTGACTGACTGACTGACTGACTGACTGACTGACTGACTGACTGACTGACTGACTGACTGACTGACTGACTGACTGACTGACTGACTGACTGACTAGCTGGCTGACTGTGTGTGAGTGAGTGTATGTGAGTGTGAGTGTGAGAGAAAGACAGGTTGTGTATGTATGTGAGAGAGAGAGTGAGTGAGTTGAGTAAGTGAGAGAGAGTGTGTGTGAGTGAGAGATAATGTGCGAGTGAGAGTGTGTGTGAGTGAGAGAGAATGTGTGCGTGAAAAAGAGAGATTGTGTGTGTGTGTATGTGTGAGAGAGTGTGTGTGAGAAAGATAGAGTGTGTATGAGAGAAAGAGAGGTTGTGTGTGTAAGTGAGAGAGAATGTGTGTGAGTGAGAGAGTGTATGTGTGAGAGAGAGTGTATGTGTGAGAGAGAGTGTATGTGTGAGAGAGAGAAAGTGTGTGTGAGAGAGAGAGTGTGTGTGAGAGAAAGAGAGATTGTGTGTGAGAGAGAGAGAATGTGTGTGAGTGTGAGTATCAGAGTGTGTGTATGTGTTAGAGAGTGTGTGAAAGAGAGAGAAAGAAAGAAAGAAATAGAGATAGTATATGTGAGTGTGCATAAATTTGTATATATGTTGGTGTGTGTGTGTGAGAGAGAGAGACTGACTGACTGACTGTCTGTAAGTGAGTGTATGTGAGTGAGAGTGCATGTGTATTTATGAGAGAAAGAGAGGTTGTGTGTGTGTGTAAGTGTGCGAGAGAGTGTGTGTGAGTGAGAGAGTGTGTGAGTGAGAGAGAGTGTGAGTGAGTGAGAGAGTGTGTGTGAGTGAGAGAATGTGTGAAAGAGATTGTATGTGTGAGTGAGAATGTTTGAGAGAAAGAGAGATTGTGTGTGAATGAGAGAGAATGTGTGTGAGAGAAAGAGAGATTGTGTGTGTGTGTGTGTGAGAGTGTGCATACGTTTGTATGTATATGTGTGTGAGAGAGAGAGGAAAAAAAGAAAAAGAAAGAGAGATAGTATATGTGAGAGTGTGCATATGTAAGTTTGTATGTGTGTGTGTGTTTGTACGTGTCAGAGAGTGTGAGTGTGTCTGTGTCAGTGTCAGAGAGTGTGAGTGTGTGTGCGTGTGTATGTGAGAGAAAGAGATTATTTGTATGTGAGTGAGAGAGTGTATGTGTATGTGTGTGTGAGATGTGTGAGAGAAAGAGAGATTGTGTATGTGAGAGAGTGTGTGAAAAAGAAAGGAAGAAAGAAAGAGATGGAGATAGTATATGTGAGAGTGTGCATAAGTTTGTATGTATATATGTATGTGTGTGTGTATGTGTTTGTATGTGTCAGAGAGTGTGTCTGTGTCAGTGTTAGAGAGAGAGAGAGAGAGAGTGAGTGTGTGCATGTGTATGTGTATGTGAGAGAAAGATTATGTGTATGTGAGTGTGTGTATGTATGTGCACACATACATGTGTATGAGTGAGTATATGTGTGTGTGAGTGTATGTATGTGTGTGTGAGAGAGTGTATGTATGTGTGAGTGTGTGTGTGTGTGTGTGTGTGTGTGTGTGTGTGTGTGTGTGTGTGTGTGTGTGTGTGTGTGTGTGTGTGTGTGTGTGTGCACGAGTGTATGTGTATGTGTGTAAGAGAGAGATTGTGCGCATGCGTGTATGTATGTGAGAGAAAGAGAAAGAGAGAGATTGTGTGTGTGAGAGAAAGAGAGATTGTGTATGTGTGAGAGAGTGTGTGTGAGTGAGTGAGTGTGTGTGAGAGAATGTGTGAGTGTGAGTGAGTATCAGAGTGTGTGTATGTGAGAGAGTGTGTAAGAGAGAAAGAAAGAAAGAGATAGAGATAGTATATGTAAGAGTGTGCATAAGTTTGTATGTATATATGTATGTTTGTGTGTCAGAGAGTGTGAGTGTGTGTCTGTGTCAGTGCCAGAGAGAGAGTGTGAATGTTTGTTTGTTTGTATTTGTCAGAGTGTGAGTGTGTGTCTGTGTTAGTCTCAGTGTCAGTGCCAGAGAGAGAGTGTGAGTATGAGTGTGTATGTGTATGTGAGAGAGATATAGAGTATGTGTGAGTGAGAGAGATATAGAGTATGTGTGAGTGAGAAAGAGATTATGTGTATGTGAGTGTATGTGTGTGTGCACATGCATGTGTGTATGTGTGAGAAAGAGAAAGAGAGAGAATGTGTATGAGAGTGTATGTGTGAGAAAGAATGTATGTGTGTGTGAGAGAGAGAGAGTGTATGTGTGTGTGAGAGAGAATGTATGCATGTGAGAGAATGTATGCGTGTGAGAGAGAAAGTGTGTGTGTGTGTGTGTGTGTGTGTGTGTGTGTGTGTGTGTGTGTGTGTGTGTGTGAGAGAGAGTGTGTGCGAGTTGAGTGAGTGAGAATGTGTGTGTATGTGAGGGAGTGAGTGTGTGTGAGAGAGAGAATGTGTGTGTGTGAGTATCAGAGTGTGTATGTGAGTGTGTGTGAAAAAGAAAGGAAGAAAGAGATAGAGATAGTATATGTGGGAGTGTGCATAAGTTTGTATGTATATATGTGTGTGTGTTTGTATGTGTCAGAGTGTGAGTGTGAGTGTGTGTGCATGTGCATGTGTATGTGAGTGAGAGAGAGAGAGTGTGTGTGTGTGTGTGCACGCATACGTGTGTATGAGTGTACAGTGGGAGAGAGAGTGTATGTGTGTATGAGAGAATGTATGTGTGCACATGCATGTATGTATGTGAGAGAAAGAGAAAGAGAGAGATTGTGTGTGTGAGAGAAAGAGAGGTTGTGTGTGTATGTGTGAGAGTGTATGAGTGAGTTGAGTGAAAGTGTGTATGAGTGAGAATGTGTGTGTGAGAGAGAATGTGTGTGAGTGAGAGTGTGTGTGTGTATGAAACCAAGTGTGTGAGTGAGAGAATGTGTGTGAGAGAAAGAGAGATTGTGTGTGTGTGTGAGTGAGTATCAGAGTGTATGTGAGTGTGTCTGTGTCAGTGCCAGAGAGAGAGTATGTGTATGTGTGAGAGATATTGTGTGTGAGAGATAGTATATGTGAGAGTGTGCATATGTAAGTTTGTATGTAAGTTTGTATGTATATATGTATGTGTGTGTATGTGTGAGTGTATGAGAGTGTGTGTTAGAGAGGGTATGTGTGTATGTGTATGTGTGTGAGAGAGTGTATGTATGTGTAAGTGTGTTTGTGTTATTTTATGAGTCTTGTTTATTAAACATTGTTTAATAATGTAAATTATTTTACTTATTAGGAAGTTCAGTGATGATTGTAGTTTTCAACAGCTGAATTGAAAATGAATTGAGAGAGTGTGAGTGTGTGTATGTGAGTGAGAAAGTGTATGTGTATGTGAGAGAGAGATTGTGTGTGTGAGTGTGCGTATGTAAGTTTGTATGTATGTGTGAGAGAGTGTATGTGTATGTGTGAGAGAGAGAGAGTGATTGTGAGAGAGTATGTGTGTGTTTGTTTATATGTGTCAGAGAGTGTGAGTGTGTCTGTGTCAGTGTCAGAGAGTGTGAGAGAGATAGAGAGAGAGAGAGAGATAGAGAGAGAGAGAGAGATAGAGAGAGAGAGAGAGATAGAGAGAGAGAGAGAGAGAGAGAGAGAGAGAGAGAGAGAGATAGAGAGAGAGATAGAGAGAGAGATAGAGAGAGAGAGAGATAGAGAGAGAGATAGAGAGAGAGATAGAGAGTGAATGAGTGTGTGTGAGTGTATATGAGAGAATATATTTATGTTTGTGAAAGAGTGTGTGTGTGTGTGTGAGAGAGAAAGATTGAATGTGTGTTTTTGTGTGTGAGAGTGTGTGTATCTATGTATATGAGAGAGTGAGAGAGAGAGAGTGAGTGAGTGAGTGAGAGTGTGAGTGTAATTTTATGAGTCTTGTTTCTTAAACATTGTTTAATAATGTAAATTATTTTACTTATTAGGAAGTTCAGTGATGATTGTAGTTTTCAACAGATGAATTGGAAATATTTTTGTCAATACACAGAAAGTAGTCATTGTAATGACTAAGTTTTGTATATAAATAAACATGTAAGTAATCCATAGACATGTTTGAATTTATTCTATAATGTTGCTTTATACCTACCCTACAGTTTTTGGAACATGGAAAGACAACTCATGCTATGGGTCGAGTTGGAGAGGTGGAAGAGGTATCCCGAGCTGTTGTCTTCTTGGCTTCCGATAATGCTTCTTTTATCACTGGCGTTACCTTGCCTATTGATGGTGGAAGGTCTATAATGTGCCCACGCTAGTGATGTTACCTTATATTATGGTAATATTCTTTGCATTACCATAATTTTAACCTGTGGTAAACCTTGTTTATTCTTATTATTCATGTTTGACATATTATATAATGTCACATATTGTGGTATACACAATTTGAAATTTACAACAATCCTCTGATCCTTTTACTTGGTCATTTTATTGTCCTTCCAGAGTAAAATCTGTTTAATTAACTGTAAAAAAAAATCCTCCCTTCCCTGTCATAAGGTGCTTTACAAAAAAAAAAAAAAAAAGAAGGCATTGCATATTAAATTAAGATTGTGCATTACACAATGAATTTTTGAATATGGAAAATAAAGAATATTAGTCTTGTGGTACCATACATGCATTTTTATTTCTCTTGCTAGAACAAAGAAAAGTGTGACCTGTAATCATGTAAAGGTTATTTCCTGGCAAAGTTTAAAATATTTATAGTTTCAAATATTCACATTTTTATTGTACAAAAATATGAGTACAACACAAAATGTTGCAGTACTATATGTCATCAGTTACCATGTCATATTTTATTGTGGATTGTTAAAAAAGTTAATGTAGACTCACTACTTTGCATAAAAAAATAAAAAGCTGCTCTAAATAGTTTGATAGTTTGTAACTTGCTGAAATCTAAAGTGCTTCAAATGTTCTTTTCTGCCACTATTTCTAGATTGAAAATGTTTATTACACCACTGTAAGAATACTCATAGTATTAAATTCAAAATATATATCTAATAAAAGTATGGATTACAAGATTGACAAATCTCATTTTAATAATTATTAGAACATATGAAGCTTACCTAAAAGTTTGAATACATTATTGCAACAAAAAATAGATCACTATTTCAACTTCATTAAAAACAATGTTTGAATTTCTTTGTTGCAAGTTTGTATATTCCTGCAGTCATACAAAATGAACTAAGTATTGGACAATTACCTCATACAGACCGAACCAACCTGTGGGCTTCAAGGAATCTCAGTACTTCCTGAATACTGCATGGCATGCTAGTTTTCGTTTAGACTACACACAAACAATTAAACAATTAAGAAAACATTAAAAACTCATTTATCATCTGTCTGTTCCATTATATTTTAAAGGAAAAGCTTTCTCTAATATTAAATAAAGCAATGTACTTCATATCTGCATCAAGTTTTTCTAATCAAGTGATTTAATGAATTTATATTCATATGATACATGTAGATATCACTTAAACACATGAATTGCAATGTACTGGAACAAACAAACAAAAAGTTTATCTTACTCATTTATATTGCATGCATAATTGTAGTCTCTGGGTTAATACTTATTGTGAGGTCAAGTATTATCCAGATGGGAAAAAAAAGATAAGTAAAGTTGCATGAAAGTAAGACTAGTAATACAAGTACCAGTAACTTTGGCAGAGTGAGGTATATTGCAATGCTGTGTAATATGTGGAAATGAACAGCAGAAAGACTGGCAAGCAAGGAAAAAGAATTAGGTATGAGGTTGAAACTAGCAGTAATTTGTCCAACTTTTGCACAAATAATATTACAAAAACTTTTTGATATAATGATGTGAAATGTAATTCCAATAAAGGTGTAATCTCTGGTTGCTATATAGCTAATCAACTATTGGCTCCGATGTCAGTGTCAGATGGAGTGCTTTGTGTGAAGAAGATTCTGGAGCTAGGAAGGCCCTTCACCACAGAAGAGTTGTCAAAAGGCTGAAAAGGAGTTACCTACCTTCCACTAGAGCAACATCTAAACATATATTGCTTTGTTATTACTTGGGACTATAAAGCATGGTTACCTGATGTGACCAAAATTAAAAATGGAGTCAAACTTTAATTAATATTTCCACATACTAGAAGTGAATCTTTTGAAAACATATTCTGTTAAGCTGGTCATTGCTAGCCATAATGTCACATTAACCATGTAGAGTAATATAAAAGTGACATTACAGGATCAAGGGTAAGAAATTGTAAACTGAAACAAATGTATTCTATTTTTGATGTTAAAAGTTTTCAGTCGTAAGAGTGGCATACACTAGAAAGTCGGTCATTAATGCTGTTCTTAAAAATTCATGCAGGTCGGCTTTCTTGGCCTCTTCCCAAAATCTTGTGCACGTTTTTAAAATTTTACTTGATATACAAAATATCTATATTTGGATATTGTTGATGTTATACATACTCTTAGTAAAACATTCACACACATACAACTTAAAAGAGTAAATGAATGTACAGTACATTTTACATACACTACCAGTTTAGAAAGGTCTTTTAGAATTTAATAGTCATTTCAAATTAAAGATATTCCATACAACTAAATTAAACTGCTGACATGTTTGAGATACAAGCTGCATTATCATTTATTTAAAGATAGAAAGAAGAAAGGTCAAGCAAGAGATAGGAGTAGGGAGGTACAGAGTTGGCAAGGAACACAAGAGAAAATAAAGAATAAAAGAGGAAAGGGGGAGAGGGGAGGGCAGGCAAGAGGGAAAAGAGCAAGATTATGAGAGAAGAGAGAAAATAAAGGAAAGGGAGATAAATGAAAGAGAAGATAAAAGTAAATTATAGAAGTGGAGGCAAGAAGAAATAAGTGTGGGGGGATGGGGGGACCATGCATTTTCTTGGAACGGCAATGCCTACCAGTAGTGTCATCTTTTTACAGGTGTTATACCTGTTTATTTTATATGGGTTTTTGAAATATCTCAGTTTAGGGGAATGAAGAAAACATAAGAACAATGGAAATCTCCTTTACTTCCATTCAATCACTGGGTACAGTCGAGCCTCGGACTCCCAAGATCCAGCTTGTGGTACTACCCTCCCTTCAGTCCTCTTGGCTAAGGCAACCACCTCTTGAACAAACTACAAACCTTACAATGGACAATACAGGCATACATCACCAATATCTCCTGACAAACTTTTAAAAAGTTTTGTGGACGTTGTGTCATCGACGGTATGGTAGATAAAACTAAAGAAAAATGTTCTAACAAAGTAAACTCTTTCCACAATATATTTTGCAGGATTATAGATCAGAAAGAAAATCTAAGTGGCACATGCTCAATCCTGTTTCAGAAATGACAAGACTTATGCAGTAAGGCTAGTGTTAACAGGAATGGCATACAAGTTTGAAGCCTGTTGATAACCGACCTTCACTCGCCACAATGCATAATACCACAGCGACCCTACTACCACAACTAGATGGCAAATGTCTTAATATTTTACAGCGACCCATTAGTACATGAAAGTGGGCCAAATTCTGGAATATTTCATGGCATACATTTTTCCATTTTGTTTATATAGCTTATGATGTCCCAGAAAGTACAATGACACATGGTGAATTTTTTCTCTATATAATTGAAATGTGTAATAAAAAATGTAATCAAGTCCAGCGTGTTGTCCATAGCTACAGGAGTCAAGTTCTTTCTTTTAGGAGACTTGTATGCAAATAACCTTTGCAATTTTTTAAAATACATCTTTGCAAGTATCACCTACATATAAAAATTATAAAAAGCAATAACATTTAATGCCCAGATATTTAGTGCAGGTAGTATTAAATAAGATAATAAACACATGCAGTAAAAAGCACACAACCGAAGGCTGGTGCAAGCTGCATGGTCACAAAAATTAGTGACATATTGTAGCCAACACCACAACTGGCATACCCAATTCATAAATCTGGCAGAAGCTAAAATATTTGAATTTCCACTGAATCTTTCTCAACCTTTTTTTCCCCTTTTTTTTTTCTTTTTTCATTAATAATATTTTTCTTAACAGAGCCAAAGATCATTCAAGTGCCAATTCTCAGCATGTAGTACATAAGTCTGGTTCAAGGTCATCACAAGTCTAAAACTTGAGGGTCAAATTGATTATACTGCAGCTTAAAATCACACTCCAATCATTACTAATCAAGTGCAGTATTACATGTAATATATCTAATTGCCTAGCTCTTTTTTAATCTCATAAAATTAGAATATTAGAATAACTTTTGTTTAGGTAATACATATTTATCTTTTGACCAAAACAAACTTAGATTAATAAATTCATATCTTGTAATAACACATTTAAAAGAATAAAGGCCAAACAAAAGCCCATAAAAATATTAGCTTTTGCACAGCTTATCAGTGTGCAGTCCGATTATCATACAATTCATGATATTTCAGAAAAAAAGGAGCATCTAATAACTAGCTCTCATTACTTATCACAAGAAAGTCTTATAACTATGAATACAACAATTCATTATCAGGAACTCCAATTTATCCATTAGGACAGGAATCTTGGAGAATTGAAAGAGGCTTTTCAAATCCCCAGGAATCCTCAATATTGACAGCTCCTAGATAACACACACAATAAACTCTTACATTTCAAGTCTTCGCAAGTTAGTCACAGCCAGTTGGTCCAATCTCCACCAAAGATAACTGCTTTGTCATCCAAACACACCAAATCTTTCCCTGTGACTGGCAGTGTGTGTCTTAACACTGGTCGCCCCTCCACAGATCCCAATGAGTAACAACATCTGCATTCCGGATATGTACAGATCCAAACAAATTAATTATCTGACCAATCATACTACAACAGTCACCTCAATCAGTCTACAATCATCGAATATGGATCTTTCTAATTAGTACATAAGAAAATCCATAGAAATCATGCTTAAATTCAAATACTGCAATATCTATATGGGTTAAATCTTAAATTACCGGGTTCCATTGAATTGGTTTGACAACATTCCAATAAGTTCACGAGCATTGATTCAATCTTGCACTGAGCATCTGCTTAATGCCAACTAAGAACTACAAATCAAGTAGCAAGGTTCAAGAGTTATTCAGTGGACACAGCATTTAGGGATACCAAAAGAAAATAGTGTGGTCACTGAAATGTGCATGCAGGACCGCCTTTTTTGGGGGGAAAATAATGTTAATAATTCAAAAAAATTAAAAAAGAAAAAAATATGTATAAACAGTGTATTATGGGGCAAACTGGATGGAAGGACCTGATGCTGATGCTGCTATCGTAACTTTGACAAGTTGCTTATAGACGCTAATAAACAAGAAAATTCCATTGGCAATTTCCCCTGTACAATTACCTTGTATTATACTTAATGAAGAGGAAGGCAAAATCTTTATCGATGGACACACCTGAATAATAGGAAATGGTACTGATGTTGTATCATTGACATCAATTCTAATACAGGAATTTGGGCAGCTATTTTCCACTAACCATTTCCACTGAATTGATTAGTCTCCAGAACTAGGGGGGCAAACTGCTGGACATTAGAGGTTTGTATTGGGAACTATTCTTTTAGATTTTATTTGAAAGACAAGAAGATTGCATGTGAAACACAAAGTAAGCGGGAATAAAACAGCCTGCTCATTAAAACCACTGGAGAGAAATTTCTATGAACACAGTTTGGCTTTTTCATCCTAGTGGTTGACAGTGATAAAATTTAGAGCAGCACTCTTGTGAGACTTCCTCCTACTAGATTTAGTTATGTTTTATTACCCAACTGACCTGGTGGGTTTGGGTATGGTGGAGATGTTTTTCAGGTACATGTCTCACTGGTGGGGTGGACTGCGGCCCCCTTACCCCGACCAAACTAAAGCTCAGCCGGGAATCGGCAGCCGACCCTCTCCAGTCCCCACTGACGCAGCATTGGTGGGGCGGCCATCACCCATGGGCCCAATATCTGGTGCAAGCACCGATACTTCTCCCATACATACAAGTGGCAGGAATGTCCTTTGTGCCTGAAATCAGGCTTGTCTGGACAGACTGACATACTGTACTTGGTGGAGTTGTGCCCCGCCATGCCCCCGCCCCACCCTCTACACCTGGTGCTGGCGGCCCACCCGCTTACACCTCAGCTCCACGACTGTGGATAGCTGTCGTGGTACCATTGCTGGTCCCCGCCTGCCCCGCCGTACGTGCTGCCGTTGGCCCCACTGTATGAGCTCAGCGGCTGCTGTGGGATAGGCTGGTTCCCCCAGCTAGCACCGGTGTTCTGGAACCGTCTCTTAGAGTCCCCCTCGTTCTGGTGCCCGCCATCCAACTTTCTTTTACCTGTAATGGATCAAGCTTCATCTCACTTATCTGACTGATCTCTACAATGGAAGAATTATATGCATCACAGGCTTCCCCTGGCCTATTTCTTTATCACTTGATGGCACACTTATGAGACATGACCTTAGGTGTTGGTGGTGTAGGCACAAGATACAAGGGAGTGACGGCTCAAGACTCACCTGCTAGATTTGCCCCCCTGGCGGACCCTCTGAACCCCTGCCCCGCGCGCGGCGGCCGAGTCATACGCCCCCCCATGGCCCCCCCTCGGGGCACCATACCCCGCCCCCCACGGGGGGAGGGG
>BOPN01000915.1:236931-237934 GCA_017312705.2 Penaeus japonicus
ATCTGGTCTAATTAGCCCTTCCACGGCAGGTACTTTTGCGGGGTCTGATTACTTTCATGCTGAATTATTTCTTTCACTGAAATAACAAGCTATTTTTTTTCAGTTATGAATTCTTATTCCAAATGGTTATCATTATCACTTTACCAACATATCATATGCAGACTCAAATATTATACCATAAGTCTACAAAAAAAATAGAAAAACACATCGTAAGATGCCCAGACCAGGCAGGACTTAGGATGTGGACTATCTCATCAAGGTCAAGGGGGTATAGAGACTGTAAAGAAAAGAAAAGTTAAGAAAAGAAAAAAAGAAAGAAAGAAAGAAAGAAAAGCATTTTAGACCTGAAACTTTCAGGATACGTTTGGAGAATGATTTCCTTTGAGTTTACCTCTCTGGTGGCTTTATTCTTTTTCATGATGATGCACATGAATCAACATCTAAATAGCCTCTTATTTAATTAACTCATTATTTTACTTTACAAGTCTTCATAATTGATCAATGAGTATTTTTTTCCCTTTTTTTAGAAACATTTTTCAAGTGTGAGATTATGACAACTGCCTACAATGTAACAAAGTGAAACAAGGAACAACTTGGGTCAAAGAGAACTCTATTACAGCTTTATCTCCCCCCACCCATTCAACTACGTAGTAGGGAATAAAGTTTTATATACTTTCAGATGAGACATAAGGGTATAAATATTAGGTACCAACAATTTCAAAGCAAGCTCTTCCCATATGCAAATTGTGGTTCCAATCCTTATATTAATTCTTTTCATCTTTTAGTGCTATCAGGCGCACATCCCACCAAAAAATTTGAAATACTCCCAGATCAGTCCAAATTTCAAGGTGGTCTATTATAAAAATTGTTCTACTATACTTAAGTGAATTCAATATCATTTAGATATTTGCTTTCCTTATACAAACTGTATCATATCCAGTATCAGATACAAACTAATATTTCTTATTCACACTTAAGGATAAAAGATATATATGAAAAAAAA
>BOPN01000915.1:238034-245534 GCA_017312705.2 Penaeus japonicus
AAAAAAGAAAAAAAAAAGAGATATTATGGTTGACATATATGGGCTCTTAACCCATCTGTCAGAGTTTTTATGAAATATGTATACAGATATGTGGCAGGTTTATATTGAATGGCACAGTGCCATCTGCGTTTACGACCAATGCTGCCCTAACAGCAAATCATGGCTTCCGCTATCAATGGGTTAAGTACTCTGAAAGTGTACATTTTATCTTTAAATTATCTCAATGATTTGTGGCCTCACTTCCTGTTAAGTCAATACAATATTCAAGGCAATAACTTTCATAAATAAAATCCAGTAACCTTAAAACCCCATCCAGATATACTAAATATCTTTGTTTCAACTAAACAAGAGTAAGGTCTATAAGAGGAAAGGAAGGTATACAAAAAGAATGAAGGTGAATCCATACTCACCCTCTCTGTGCTAACATTTGCATAAGTCGTTTTTCTCTGTTGCGTAGAACTTCTTCTTTCTTCTTTTTATCTGATGGCGGTTTGGCCAAAGATATTTCCATTAAGGCACCACCAATGTCCTTTCCTTGTAATGCTTCCATGGCCTGCAGATATAGAAGAAAAAGGACTTGTGAGAAGAGGTTGCTTTATATCACAATGAAAGATTTAATTTTAAAATGAGAATAAAAATTTGCCTGATGAACTCCAAAAGACACATTTGGCATAATTGTCACACACCTGTGCCTATGCATTCAGTCTTATTTGCCAAGATCATGAAGGGACTGTCTAAAAAGAGCAGGCTCCCTCACCCTTTCATTTATTTATATGAATGAATATGAGACGAATATAGTGTCTACTAATGTTTCTGGCACTGTTTGGCATGTTTCCTCCAGCCACACCGATCATACAGGTCCCATATCCCCATACCACTTGCAGGCCCTCCTCTGCCTTAGCTCAAGGTAGTTAGAAACATATATCACTTATGCCATTAGTTTTCGAAGAGCTTATTTTGGTATGAAAAACTTGATTACCATAAATAAAAGCTTTACTTTAGATACTTATGGTGAAAAAGAATATACAGTGGGCCTTTGGGAGACTATTGAAATTCTCAAATATCTGATTTCGACTCAGAAGATAGGAGGCAGCGTCCATGGGGTTTAGTTGCCAAGTATGATTTCTTGCAATGAAATGGCACTACCTATTTCAAACTACTTTGCCTCAGTCAGTCAGACAGTCAAATTTCCTGGCAATCATTTCCTTGTGGATGTAATATATCCTTTCTCCTCCCCCATTCCCTTTCCTTTATATTACATAACATAGTTGCTTCATGGTACACAACTGTTGATAGCTTTTCCTACAGGGAGGAGTAACTGTGACAACTTTCAGGTTTGATGCTCCAGACCAAACACTTGCATAACATACAGTATAGTTGCCTTATGGTATATTGTCTTTTCGCTATTCATGCATCTGCATTAATATTTCCTTGGTTTTCTATGACAAGATGTTGTTTTATTTACATTTCCTCTGGTTGAACAAAAAAAAAAACAGCCTCATATCCCCATACCCCCCTATTAGGCCCTTCTCTCCCTTAGCTAGAGTTGTGTTCCCTGCCTCCTCCTTGTGATTGGAAATTTTAATTCTGGTACTGTATAGCAAATCTAATGCAGGCAAATCCCCTTCAATCTTTCTTCTCTCCCACACCTTGGTTTTCTGAAATATGTAGTTATAGATATATTTTATTGTCGTTTCACTATTTACACATTTGTACAAAAATTTCAGTTTTCTATGAAATATACATAATACGGTGTGTGTAGCTTTTGAAATGCTGAAGACAATAATTTTCCATGGTGCTACTTGAAAAAAATAATTTCCATGTGTAGCTGGAGGGAGACATGCTGAAAATTTTACAGCTAACCAACTGATGCCAAGATGTCATGTTAAGGCGCTGTCACACTAGCACTTTTCTGTCAATTTTCAGAAAATATTTTAATTTTTGAGCGAATTGTCGTTTTTCTAGTCAGACGATAATTCCGAGTTTCCGCGTGAAAACATTTCTATCATCCTTTTGGCCAAGCGGACTCAAATCAAGAATTATATTTTAAAATGTTTGTGTTTCTTTAAAATGATTAATGATAATAACATTTAATGAATCTTATTTTTCTTATAAATATTATGAAATTAACAAATATGAATATGCAAATCTAAATTTTATTTCCATAAATAAAAACTTTTTTAACTGCTCAATTTGATTGTTTATATCAGTCAGCCACAGAGCGCGCCATTTCTCATCCAGCTTTGAAACACTTTGGACACACGCCCTTCGGAGGAATATTTGATTGAGAATATTTTCTTGCTTTTTCTTGTTACACTCTTCATCTGCTAAAACAAAGTCTAGCATAGCTGCGCACTGTCGCTTGCTCAGCGCCATTGTTTACAAATGCAAGGCGAGTATCGCATGACTGAACCGTTGGCTCCTGGTGGTAAAGTGCTAGTGTGACTGCGCGCCTCCAAAAATTGACAATTTTTGAAAGTTGCAAAAAAAAAAAAAAAAAAAAAAAAAAAAAAAAAAAAAAAACGGAAATATGCTAGCATAACAGCGCCTTTATGTGGTGGCATAACATGCAGATGAGATATCTTGTTATAGATTTTTATACAGCCAGCACACTGTGTGATCAGGTGTATAGCAGTTGGTTGTGACCGATTGGAGCTAAAACCACCTTGTCGTCATCCAATTAACCCGTTAACAATAGGTGACAAGATACCACATCAAGTGGTGGCAGCATCATCCGCTGGGGACGAGATATTTCATAGTGGCTATCCTCCTGGCCGGCATGCCGGGTGACTGGGCGTTAAGTGCTTGGCTATGGCCAGTGCAAGCAAAAATCCAAAGGTGTTAGATTTACGCATATGAAATATACAAGCGTTTCAACCATTTGGAGCCAAAACAGCCCTATTGTTAACCCCTTCACTAGAAAACGCCCCTCACGCCGTATCCGAGCTGCCGGCGCGCGCTAAATTTTAAACGTCTCTACTGAAAGAGTGACCTTGTTGAGAGGCCTCACACAGATGACAAAAGAAAACTAATTCCACCAGAACTCAACCATGACGCAGTATGCATGTCCTCGGGTTTGACGCGAGCGCTGCAAGGACGCAGTATAAACATCCTCGTGTTAAAGGGATTAACCCATTGCGGACGGGGCGCCTAACGTCCGAACTGGTCATCAGGGCAGGCGGTCAACAACACTAGCGACACCGGCCAATAATTAGAGGGACGGGGGAAGGGTTTTCTCAGCCCTCCGGGTAGCGCAGACTAGCTCAAACATTAATTTTCCATAAATCCATCATAAAATGAGGGTTTAGGCTGACTTTGGAAAGCTGTAGCTCTACAGCTAGCGCCGTTACAACCATAACACTCTATGACTGTGTGCGCGCTTCAACTGTGAGCAGATCCCGATGTCGCGTCTTGTACGCATTGACTCCCGTCTTTTAGGCCTAATCGGTGCCGACTTGTATGTCATGACACCCGTACTCAGTGGGTTAATGGGTTAACCTATTCATGACAGGACATACTTCTCCCTAATCCCACTTCCGCTGGGAAGATAACAAGCGTGCAATACTTCATTCCAGGGTGTTTTTCCACTGCTCGAGGCCATGCTTAACCTCTCCTTATGCTTAGCATGGCTGTGTCTACATGTAATGCATGTAAAAATATTGCCATGTTCAGAGGAGTTAATTCAGTTGAAAAACATGTTACAGCAATGTTTTCTTTATTCTTTCACTTTAATGTTATAATACCAATAGAAAGTGGAAGCATTCTTTTAGTGACGTGACGTGACGTGATATTACATGTAATCGACAAATTAGAAATAGTATTACATTTATAATTCTTAATCTTATTTTGTTTCTTGGCCAATAACATTTGATTTAAAAAATAGTTTTTCGACTCAGATCTTTTTATTCAACCAATCAGAAGCAGAAATTACCATTATGACATCAATATTACATAGTTTTCTGTCATGTCCCTTTTTTTTTTTAATCACATTTTATGGCATTCAAATACCTTAACTAAAGTAACAAAGTCTAAGAAATTATGAAAAATAATAATATCTAAGAACAATCACGTGTTCTATTGCTGACGTTTTAGCTCGTCACAATTGCCCCACCTGGAACTTGCTAAGAAAATGCACAACAACTCAGGACGTCATCTAGGTCTGGAGATATTTTCTGACCATGTGATTGGACATCAACCAGCGCGAATGGGTTAAGCCATTTCATGATGGGCTTACATTTGCGTACTGCTACACCATATGGCTAGATAACAAGTGTGTGCAGTGATTTGCTGAGATATCTATCTTGGTGTGATGTCACACTGCACCTATATGAGCACTTTTCACCCATCCAATTCAAAAGGGTAATAATCAGAAGTTTTTGTATTTGTTTACATGATTTTCACAAGTGAATAAAAATGTTTCAATACAAATGGAAGTCTGATGATTATGTGCAAATGTACCAATGTAAAGCATACATTTTGAGGGATCTTGATGTTCTAGGACGTTATCTAGGGAAAGCGAAATATTAAACAGATAACATCAACCAGTGCGAATGGGTTGATGTCCTGTCACCCAGGCCTGGTTAATTAGTCCTATTCCCCTTAACCCATTCGCGCCGGTTGATGTGCTGACACATGGTCGAAAAAAGCCCCGGACCCGGGTGACGTCCTAGCACGGGCTACATTTTCGGCCCGCGTGCCGGGAGGCCAGTAGCGACATGCTGAAACGTCCGCATTAGAATGATAGATTATTCTTAGTACAATTCGATTTTCATACTTGATTTGTCTTTGCTACTTTAGTTTATCCTTCTAAATAGTAGAAAATGGGATATAACGTAATATGAATGACGTCACAGGTATATACGTAATATTGATGACATCATGGTGATTTCTGTTTCTGATTTGTTGAATAAGATGATCTGAGTCGAAAGACTATCGTAAAATCAATTGTAATTGGCCGAGGAATAAAAAAAAAGAAAAAAAAATCAAAATTATATAACATCTTTTTGTTGCCCCACTAAAAGAAAATGACACTTGAAAAAAACATTGCTGTTACATGCATTCACTTGTATGCACATGTATGGTTGTTCATATTTTCTTTCTTTTCTTTTAGGAAGAAAAAAAAAATTGAAAAAAAAAAATATGTTTGTTACCTCACTAGAAGAATGCTTCCATTTCCCATTGGTATTACAACATAGGAGTTAAGAATATGGAAAAAGTTCAATAGAATAACACTAAAAAAACAGTGCTGTAACATCTTTTTCGACAGATATACCTCCTCTGAACATAGCACTACTTTCTACACATGTCTACACTTTAGACGCAATCACGCAAACCATAAGGATAGGGTGGGTGAAAAACGCTCTGCGAGCGTCAGCGTGACCTCGCGCAGCGGGAAAACACCCCGGGACGACCGGTTGCGCGCTTGAAATCTTCCCGGCATGATCGGGAGTAGGCGAAATTCCGCCCCGGCGTGAATGGGTTAACCCATTCACACTGGGGCCGTTCTGGCTTTGCACAGTCGCAATACCAGGGTTCTCGAACGCATAAGCCTAACGCCTCGAGATTCTCGGATGCACAAGCCGCGAGCCTGGGCTGCCCGCTCCCTCAACCCGAGCGCGCGGCTTCCCCTCATATCTCGACCTGGACGTCTGACGCAAAAACCACATAACGTGTCATCAAGTCAACCGGCTCCAACCGGTTAATGGTTAAAGGGCTTTTAAAGACTGGTTTAATTTTCTCATTGAGACTATAGTATATAGAGTATTTACTACACATCTTTTTTTTTCACCGTTCTTGTGAATGGAATGTAGCGAGTTTGAAGTCGTAATGCTGGTACTATATGGCACATTTCATCACATCAATCCTTTTATCTCACCTACATGAACCCCCATTCACAATGGGGCTTATATCTACAGAATGACGCTCCCACCAGCTAGATAAGAAGCACATGCAGTGACTAACCACAATATCTCTCCCAGTATGGTGCCACTCACTTTAATGGAGTGATATTAGGAGGTATTTGTACTTGTTTACATTACACAAGAGAATAAAACTGCTTCTATAAAAATGGAACTTCTATGATTATGTACATACAATGTAACAATGTAACACATTTTGAGGGAGAGATCATGACATGATGGGACAGCACCTAGCAAGAGCAAAATATTACCAAGACATGATAGGACATCATCCATCCATCATCATGGCACCAAAGTACGGCGAAAGGAATCAGCTGTTTTGCACTCCGTTATCTAAACAATCATGGCAACCAAGCATGCTAGGGTGGTTAAAACAGCAAACATTTTAACTTTGTTGATAGGAAGATGTTATATATTCATTCCTGGTTAGCAAGAAGTGAAATGTTTTCCACATTTTAATGCAAGAATTGTTCTTGAAGGACTATAAAGGATTTCATAATATTCTTCAAAAGAGTAGTTCCTACAATTGGTGACGCCATTCATATACAAAATGGATATGAAAATTCCCTAACTTTCTCTGAAGGGATATGGTGCTCTCGTCCCACTGATTATTTTCCATAGCAGTTCAATAAAATTGTTAAATATGGAGACCTAATGTAAACAATGACATCATGAGTACATTTAAAAAAATATATATATAGTTTACATTATAATTTATAACATCAGTAACTTCTGCTACAAACTTTGAAAAATGTTTCCAAACATCACACCCACTATTTGTAATGATACAAAGAATCTATTTGTACTATAGTCTCTCATCCATTCATTTCACATCACAGCTTCTAAATAACACTGTCCATGAACAACCTGACCATGGAAACAGAGCATTTTATGGAA
This sequence comes from Penaeus japonicus, assembly GCA_017312705.2. Taxonomy (NCBI): domain Eukaryota; kingdom Metazoa; phylum Arthropoda; class Malacostraca; order Decapoda; family Penaeidae; genus Penaeus; species Penaeus japonicus. The sequence goes on from BOPN01000915.1 coordinate 244,850, forward strand.
ACTGCCCTTGATGCCACTACTGACAACATATAGGTCTGAATAGTACACTTGTGAATGCACTTTTACACTCTATAAAGCATTGTTACCTTAACATATATCATTATTTACAATTGAAACATATGCATCCAAGTTCATATTGCAATGTGTTCAAAGACATGCTTAACCCTATGGCGATGGGGGACGTAAAAATCAAACTAGAGTTCAAACCAGTCACTGTACGAAGCTAGCGGTATAAAGGGATGGGGAGTGTTTCTCCGCCCTCCGGGCAGCACAAACTACCCTAAATGGCATTTATCCATAAATTGGTCATAATACCAGGGTTCAAACTGACTTTGGAATCCTGTAGCTCTGAAGCTAGCGCCATTATGGCCATCATACTTTATGACTGCGTGCGCATTTCAACTGTGAGCAGATGCCAATGCCATGTCACATACATATTGACACACGAGGTTAAACACTTTTCATCACGTCACATATATGTGACACCAGTCGTGAAAGGATTAATATTAATTTTATTTGCAAGATTTATTTGCATTTCCTTCAGCCAGCCATACCCATTACATTCCTCAACTACTGTTTCATGTTGCCTTGTACTACTGTGATAAGTCTTTCGACCCAGAGGAATAACTCGCATAAATTTTATCAACTTTGATGCTTTACAATGCAGGCTGTATTCGATTTACAG
>BOPN01000915.1:265534-273034 GCA_017312705.2 Penaeus japonicus
TGAATCTAATAATAGACATATCTTAGCTTATTTCCCAGTGGAAATATCATTCATAGTTGAATACAACTGAAAACTCAAGCCAAACTTACTCTGACTTCTCAAATCATCTTAAATCATTAAATCATTTTCCCTTCATTAAATTAGAACTAAAAACCAAAAGAAGCAAGTACCAGTCATTACTGATGACTGCTTAAGCTAAAAACTGTACAAGGAACATACCTTTGAAACTGCTTCATTGGCAGCTGCACGTGTGGTGAAAGTAATGAAGGCGTAACCTCTGTTTTGACCTGTCATTGGATCCATCATTAGACGCAAGTCCCAAATTTCACCACACTTCTCAAACAAGGGAATCAATTCATCTTCATACAGTTCTTTTGGTATCTTCCCACAGAACACCTGAAAAACAAAAATTGTGAAAATAAAGTTCAGTAGTACATAAATATCAAGTTTAGGCATGGTTTTTACATGAAATATTGAGGATCCTTCACCATACTGCACGCATTATAGACTTTATCAGTAAAGTTGTTGAACACCTCATTCTAAGCTGAAATTTGTGAATATGTGGCTGGTAAAATCATTATCATAGCTCAAAAAGACTCTCCCAATTTTTTTTTTTTTTTTTTTTTTTTTTTTTCCAAAAATTTATATATGTAATTACCTACAGAAGTACACACACAAAAATATAGCTTACTTCACATCCTGGGCCTGGTGGTGGACCCTCCCAGTTAGGTGGTGGACCTCCATACTTCCTCTGCCCTGTAGTAACATCTAGTGTGTATCCTGAACGCTCCAGGATGGCTTTCAAATTATCTTCATCTGGGCCTTTGCCTGGATTGACAGTCATACTATCTGCTATATAAAGAATTAATGACAATTAATAATCTGTGGTATGCAAAGTGGCTTCATAATGCACTGTATTCATATATAAAATATTGGAAAATAGTTGAAGAAACTAGTACTTACTGTTATACTGTTTCCTCTGTCGATATGTCTTCATAACACCACATAAGTATGCTGACTTGTTAGAAACATGTTCCAAATTAGACTCTAAGAACTGTTTCAAAACTGTCACTGCTCCCTCTACAGGGAATTCTTTTAATGCATCCAGTGCCCGCTCATCCAAATCCTGTCAAAACAATTAAATTATGTATAACTACATAATGATAATGATCAGGGTGGTGATGGTGATCTTAGTAAACATGAAACTGGGAATAATATGAATAACTAAGTACTCCCCAGTGTTGAGACAATGGAGATTTATTATTATCATAAATAAAAACATTCACTGGTAGATAAGACAAATTTCAAAATCCCCTTGGATTTCGCCTTCCAAGAGGATTAGTAAAACTTCTCTCATCTTTCAATAAACTTTTTTGTTTGTACTAGCCCAAGATTCCCTAAGTGATACTTATATATCCCTATTCATATATTTTTTTAAGGTTACTATATGGTGAAGGATTTAAGTCTAATTTCATTTTTTTGACAGGAAACTGACACCCCGAATAACTAGAATAGATAAATACAAATGTGCACTTCTCTTACTTCAGTTCATCTGGATGAAAAGAAATGGTAAAGGAAAGGAAGAAAGACAGGAAATACATTAACTCATTCACGCCGGGGTGATTCCGGCTCTAAATGGTTGGAATGCGGGGGTATTCGAATTGCATAAGCCTACCGCCTCGGGATTCTCGGGCGCACTAGCCGCAAGCGAGCGCTGTACGCCCGCTCACCCGGCGCGCCAGCCTTGACCAAATATCTCGTCGCCGGCGTCTGACCCAAAAACCACTGAGCGTGATAGCGAGTCAACCGGCACAAATGGGTTAAATACATCATATAGTACTGAGAAAAAATAAATATTCTATAAAATATGGAAAGGCCACACAGTAATGTAATTGAGCAACTACTAAACAATACCATAACTGTATACCTAAATTTTAGGATGTATCCCAATTAATTCACAGACAAAATTTTCCATGAACTTCTGTGATTGTCATATTTTGGCCAAATCAAATTTTCTTTTGTTTCCTTGATTTATAATAATCATTTCAATTGTCACTTTTAACCCATTGGTGCCAGGTGACGTGATATCACATTATGAGAATATTTCACTTTCGCCAGGTGACACCCTGATACATCATGATCTTTCCCTCAAAATGTATAGACGCAATTTTATTGTGAAAATAATGCAAATAAATACAAAACCTTCTAACATCACCACATTGGAGTGGGTTGGAGAAAAGCACTCACATATGAACAGCGCAGCATGCTGCAGGAAGAGGTTTCATGCTTAATCACAGCATGCGTTTATTATCTAGCCAGCGGTAGCATTACACAAATAAAAGCCTCAGCATGAATGGGTTAAAATATCAATGATTTCTTGGGATAGTCACAGAAGTTTATTTTCTAAAAGCTATTTAAAAATCATTTTGGTAATCTTATAGTGTTTAGTTACTAAATATACAATCAAATAATTACAAAATTGCACGGGAAATAATGAAATTAAACGACTGGAACATTTGTTTCGAGAAAATTATCTTTGAAAGTTGGCAGCTATTCCAGTTCAAAATGTCCTGTATTATTGAGAAGTTTTTTTGGCCAAACTTGTTTTACTAATTCCAGGTTAACCCATTGGTCGCAGTTTTAAATATTTGTGTGGTAGGATGGCTGGTTTACAGAGTCTATGACTGACTCTGCCTTTGCAGCAAATCATGCCATCCGCTGCTAATGGGTTAATTACAGAAATAAGAAACTAGTATTGAAACTTAAAGTAATTGAAAAAAAAAAAGGTAAATTTCTTTGTGTGTGATGTTAACAGAAGATGAAGGGGTGGAGTAAGTAGCCTACAGGAATTGTCAACCATCCTTCCTCATTCCATATGCAGCAAAAAAAAAAAAATAATAATAATAAAAAATAAAAAAAATAAAAAATAAAAAAATAAAAAAATAAAAACCGGTGAGCGATGTTTTGATGTATTTAGGGGAACATAGTTCTTAGATATCTCCATTTACATAAACAAGTGTATACAGAAGAAAACATTATAGAGATTTGTAAACTGTATCAGCAAGTGTGTTGTTGTGTGCTGTTGTGTGTTGTACATGTTGTACATGTTATATCTGTTGTGTGCAGTGTGGTGTGGTGGTGTGGTATGTGTGTGGGAAGAGACTAAGTCATTTGTTCTTTCTGTTATTCTGAAAGGTGTAATTTTAGCAGAAGGGGGGTGGGGGATACAAGAGAGGAGGCAATTTTATGTCCTCAATTATGTCAGGTTTGGAGAGACTAGACAGGTCAGAAAAAGAAATCAATGGAACCATGGGATGGTGGAATAAGCATCTAAGTGGCTTCAGGAAGTATTGCTGCCGACATGATTTATCTAAACATAAATATAATTGTTTCCATATATAGGTATTGATATGTCTATTATTATGCCTTTCTTATAAATTTACTATTGCTGCACCATTCAAGAGAGTAAGGGGAGAAAGGAAATTTGATGCAATAAGTATGGGATAAAAAAAGTCATATGTGTATGCAAATATTGCAAACAACATAAACAACACCATTCTTAACAGATTTTTCAGAGTTTGTTAGTTAACATCAAATTCCTTTCATATCCCATGAATTAACACTGGACACATTCAAGACCAAAGAATTGTGAAATTGAATTTCACATAAAAAATTATATTTGTTACTATATCTACAAATACTTTTCCTCACTATTCCAGCAAGAGAGAAAAAATAAATAATTAATTAATTAATTAATTAATTAATTGCAAATTTGCTTGAGAACTAATTGTTGTTATATTCTGCACCCAATACTCACCTCATGTCGAAGTTTGCCTTGCTTGTAGATTTCATCTAGCTTTGCTGCCACTTTTTCATTTAAACCATAGTTTATTAGTTTCTGGTAATCTTCTGTTCTTTCCCCATCTACCTGTGACCCAGGGTCACCACCTCCATTACCTTCCGCCATCACACCCCTGGAAAAAAAAGGGCAATGTAAAATTAAAATCCAAATGACAAAAGCAAAAATATCTCCACATACCCACACTTGTTGCAGATGATGATAAAAAAAAAATAAAATAAAAAAAAAATAAAAACATGCTTTATCCTTACAAACTCACTGGCTGTAATTAGCTAGTAACTTCTCAACTTGTGGTTAAATTTCTTACAATGATGCAAACTATTGCATACTAGAAATAGATAAAAATGAAGATAGTTTAAGGTTTGACTTAAATTTAGTGCCTTATAAATGTTTCTTGTAATAATCTATAAAGTATGTTTTACCCACAGATGGGGACGAGATATATTGTCATGGGTTTCCTTCTAGCCATCACACCAGGTTAACAGGTGTGTAGCTTTTTGTAGCAGCCAATAGCTCAAGGCGTTAGGCTTTTGTGTTTGAAATACCCCGGCATTTAGACCATTTAGAGTCAAAACAGCCCTGTCAGCTACGGGTTAATCCGTTACCGACAGGAGACAGGTGACAGGTCACGTCAAGTGGTGGCAGCGTCCTGGCCAGCATGCCAGGTGATCAGGAGTATAGCGCTTGGCTGCAGCAAGTGTGGGTAAAAATTTCGAGGCATTAGGCTTACGGGTTTGAAATATCCCGCCATTTCAATCATTTGGAGCCAAAACAGCCCTGCCGTTGGCCCATTAACCCATTCACGACGGGGGCATTCTAGCCTTGAATGTCACAATGCCAGGGCGTTCAAATTATTAGGCCTAAATCAATTAAATGGCTGGCACAATACTGTACCGCCCGGCCACTGGGCTTTTAAATGAGCGGTACAGTACTGTACCACCCGTCCAGAGAGGGTTAATGATGGGTGACAAGATATCACGTCAATTGGTCGCAGGGTCAGCCACTGGGGACAAGATATTTCGTCGTGGTTATCCTCCTGGCCAGCGCGCTGGGTGATTGGGCATACAGCACTCGCCTGCAGCCAGTGCGGCCAAGAATCCTGAGTCATTAGGCTTACGGCATTTGACAGATCATAGCAATTCAACCATTTAGAGCCAAAATAGCCCCATCATTAACGGGTTAATGGGTGTTAACCCATTCATGCTGGGGGCATTCCAGCCTTGCAAGTTGCAATGCCAGGGCTCTCGAAGGCATAGGCCTAAATTAATTAAATGATCGACGCTGTATAACAGCACCCTGCGAACGGGCCTTGAATGCGCAGTACCCATGGTGTACCACCCGTCCAGAGAGGGTTAACGAATAAGTCTATCAACAATTTTATATCAAAAATAATTTTACAACTACCTGTTAACAGTACAGTGTAATAGGCATCTTACAGGTTGATGGTATTTCTTGCAAAGACCCTCACCACTTGGTCTGCCAACAGACAGACTTTTCTCAAGTTTAATCATCTCTATTATGATTTTGCATATATCCATACTTTAAGTTACTGTATAGTTTTATTTGCATTGCACTTTTTTAATGCTTTTATATATATAACAGATTTAATGACTATCCTCCATTGACATAATATTTAGATCCATAAATCTGACATTAACATATAAACATTTTTATTTATTACATGTTTATTAAACCTCAATATAATTTTACTCAGCCATGCCATACACCACTGCCACAAAAGGTTCTACAGTCCATAGTTGACAGATTCTCTTGAAAGTATTGGAAAAATCTGCAGAATAGAGAGAATGGTAGCTGTCCCTACTGTTTCAAGTCTTAGCACCATACTAAAAAGTGAATAAGTATAGAATTTGCTACACTGAAATGTGTTACATTAGGTTTTGAAAAAGCAATAGCAATAGCAATAGTTATAGTTATATCTAATAACCGATGGCAGAAGCTATCATTATAATTATAATTATTAAACAACAGGTTGAGCTTAAAATCCCAAATATGGATGGTTTTACTCTTTCCTTATACCAGCAGTAAAGCCTCGAATGGCATCCAAACAGTCTCTACCAAGCACTAACTTCAGAGAGAAATGACATAGAAAGTTGTTTTAAAGTAACATCAGTGTAAGATGTACAAGCAAAATGAAAAGAGGAAGGTGAACAAAACCATGTGGAGCAGCTGCAATGTTCCCCTCTGCCAGTATGGTTTGTTTGTGCTATGGCACAAATTGCCTTCCTCTTCTCCATATCTTTTTTTATTCATTTCTTTCACATTTGTTTACGTAAGTAAAAAGATTATAATATAAAGTTACCTTTGTACTAAAACTAATACACGTGGTAAATGGCTTGAAATTAGGGGTTCTGAAGGAGGCTGGTAGATGAAAGTAGAGATCTTCTGTTTGTGTGAAACCAATTTACACAGACAGAGAAAAACAGTATCCAAGCTGGAACTGGGAATCTGAAGTGTTGATCTTATGGAGCACTAAGGGGTATATGAGAGCGCAGGATGAGGGTGTCTTCACTCCCTCAGATTTGCATGAGTGTTGAATGAAATGAAGGGCAAACTGACTGAGCTGATCAGGTCATGTATGATATGTTGTCTGCTTAACTAGTTTATAATGAATTGTTACATGATAGTGTGCATGTGTGTTTGCAGGTAAGTGTATGTGTGTGCATGTGTGTTTGCAGGTAAGTGTATGTGTGTGCATGTGTGTTTGCAGGTAAGTGTATGTGTGTGCATGTGTGTTTGCAGGTAAGTGTATGTGTGTGCATGTGTGTTTGCAGGTAAGTGTATGTGTGTGCATGTGTGTTTGCAGGTAAGTGTATGTGTGTGCATGTGTGTTTGCAGGTAAGTGTATGTGTGTGCATGTGTGTTTGCAGGTAAGTGTATGTGTGTGCATGTGTGTTTGCAGGTAAGTGTATGTGTGTGCATGTGTGTTTGCAGGTAAGTGTATGTGTGTGCATGTGTGTTTGCAGGTAAGTGTATGTGTGTGCATGTGTGTTTGCAGGTAAGTGTATGTGTGTGCATGTGTGTTTGCAGGTAAGTGTATGTGTGTGCATGTGTGTTTGCAGGTAAGTGTATGTGTGTGCATGTGTGTTTGCAGGTAAGTGTATGTGTGTGCATGTGTGTTTGCAGGTAAGTGTATGTGTGTGCATGTGTGTTTGCAGGTAAGTGTATGTGTGTGCATGTGTGTTTGCAGGTAAGTGTATGTGTGTGCATGTGTGTTTGCAGGTAAGTGTATGTGTGTGCATGTGTGTTTGCAGGTAAGTGTATGTGTGTGCATGTGTGTTTGCAGGTAAGTGTATGTGTGTGCATGTGTGTTTGCAGGTAAGTGTATGTGTGTGCATGTGTGTTTGCAGGTAAGTGTATGTGTGTGCATGTGTGTTTGCAGGTAAGTGTATGTGTGTGCATGTGTGTTTGCAGGTAAGTGTATGTGTGTGCATGTGTGTTTGCAGGTAAGTGTATGTGTGTGCATGTGTGTTTGCAGGTAAGTGTATGTGTGTGCATGTGTGTTTGCAGGTAAGTGTATGTGTGTGCATGTGTGTTTGCAGGTAAGTGTATGTGTGTGCATGTGTGTTTGCAGGTAAGTGTATGTGTGTGCATGTGTGTTTGCAGGTAAGTGTATGTGTGTG
>BOPN01000915.1:278034-280534 GCA_017312705.2 Penaeus japonicus
ACGAGTTATGTCCCTTGTGAACATCCCGCCGACACCCGGGAAACCTCCTTGGCGTGTTGTTTACCTCTAGACTCGTGGCAAGGAGCATCAAGGTGTGACACAGCAGAAACAACAACAAAGTCCCAGCAGCTGTGTGACGGCTCGCTCTCCCGCCAAAACATTGACCACGACAACGCCTACTTCAGCACATCACCTCATCCCATCACCGGAATCTCACTGACACTCGTCGAAACGCACTCGCTTCTCGACGCAGATGCAAACTAACCCCAATGCAGCCGGCGTCACGTCCAATGCAACGTGCAACGGTCTCAACGGACGGCCCAGTCACCCTCTCCACACCCCCGCGATGTATATGAACCATTTCACTTTAAGACAGTATTTTCCGCTCCCAAACAGCATCATAAGATGATCTACACATCCTCTTCAAAACAAGTAGGGAACTGTCAACTTACTAAATTGGTTGGATGCTTTAGAATTTAGTGCGTCCGTATATTAGAGCACATACGCGAGGGCCGGCTGCTGCAAATGGCGAGCGAGCAACGTGATCGGCGTGCACGGGGGCCACGCGGCGACGCGCACGGCCCGCCGCCCCGCCACGCGCGCCCGTCGCCCTCCCAACGCCCTCGTGGCACCCGTGCCCTCGCTGTGCCATTCTCACAACCATACAGTAATCGCTCGTCTGCATCATTCCTAACCCAGTGCAAGCCTCTAGAACCACTCTAACCCGAAGTGGCCGGGTCAAGACTCGAGAGGCGGCACCACTGCCCTGAGTCTCGTTCCCAAAGTGTGGCGCGAACACGAGGAGGCGTCACAAATGCACCTTGTTTCTAAGGAGGGTTTTCTGCCATAGCAGGTGAAGGACATGCTCTACTCATCCACCCAGGCGACTCTACTATAACACAGGAGTTCATCATCAATTAGTCACGAAGATTGTCATGTGGAAAGTGGACAGGAAATGGAAAGGAATGTTTCGTTTGTGCGTGCTAGGCTGAAGGTGTTGTCGCGCGCCCACCTGTCGACGGTGCTGCCTTCCCCGGCGCTGGCTTCAACTAACTTCAACAGAGTGTAAAAAAGAATGGGATTTCAGACTACGCCAACAAAATATTTACATTGGGAAATCAATAATGATATTTGAATTAATAGATACAGGTTAGGAAAATTTATATTTAATGGGTTCTAAACAAGAGAAACGAAAATATGGCCATATTTCAGAAATGATTGGGTCAACAGTGTGATATCATGTATCTCTCGCTCCCCAAATTTTAAGCTTATACTTACATATTTAGTAAGCAAATCACTGGAAAGTCTTTCAGATAGTCTCCTTATTGCTGATAATGTTTCCAAATTTCAAATCGCATGGTTGATCGGAATGAATTGGTCCATTTTATGATTGAGGTACTTTTGTTTATACCTTCATATGAAAGAGCTTCCCTATTTTCATATATATTATTTTACTCACATGTAGAGATAACAAGGTCATTACTCACTAGAGGGGTCTTGACGCCATGCGTTATGTTTACACAACGTTCATAATGCACCAGATATATCAAGTTACAATGGATTAAGTCATGACGTCGTACTGCTCATGGTACGACGAGGAAATAACGTCGTATGAAAATCATCAGATTATAGAAGCACGCGGTGTTGTTTTTATCTATGCTGTTCGTTGTCAAGTTGACTGAAATCATGGAAGAAGTCTGAAGAGAGTGCAATGAATTACATCACGTGACGAATAGTATGTCGTAATGTTAACGGCGTAGAAGTAATACATATTCCTATTTAATTGTCATTTTATAGTAATAAATTTCAGAGTTCCACACATTATCCATCGATGTGGACATCCATTAGAAACTAGATATCAATTTAACTCCCTAATTGTATGGCATTCCTGCTGTGACGTTGCTTATTATTTGTATGTTTGACTCCTACACATTGATTATCCTTGGTGTTATATACTAAATTTATATGCGGGTCTATCATTGGTATACTATTTCACAACATCCATCAAGGCACATCAAACCACAGTTATCTGCCCATTCATCATCCTTAATATTCTAATCATACACCACATCGGTCTCTTCCAGACCATCAGCTCACTGCATACCATTCAATCATGGTCATTCCCTGATCTACAGACGATGCATTTTAACCAAACCATCTATCTACCCGTTTAATGTCATTAGATTGACATCTTTCATATGGACTATATATGTATTACACGATTCCCCCATGTTATATTATGCATTATTTACTCTTTCCTACTTAAATACCAGAGATGTCCACCAATATTATCTTCCCTTACCATATTCTGTAATCTATACTGAGAGGTACTGGAATCACATAGCTCATGTATTCACCAACAAAACAGTAATTGCTCGCTACACATTCGCTGTTTACAAACATATATCCTGTACGTGACCCGCAAGTATTTTAGTTATTCAAAAACAAGGGGGACATGTTACATAACCCCTTACCGTTTTAACATAACACATAATTACAT
>BOPN01000915.1:298034-318034 GCA_017312705.2 Penaeus japonicus
TGCATGATCACCCAGCATGCCGCCCATACAAAATGCCTCAATGTGATATTGTGTCCTTGGTGGCAAGTGCTGCTACTGCTTGATGTGATATCACATCACACGGTATTAACAGGTTAATAGACTGCTTATGATGTCTAATGTCCAGAAATTGTTGTTTATGCCACAAAATATGTTAGTGAAGTTTCAGCTTTTGTAGAATTATCCAAGAAATGGCAAACAGATTTTCTGTATTTGAGTATAATAATTTTACTATTTTCTAAAATTATATATTTTTTAGTATGCTTTCAGAGGGCAACTACTCCAAAAAGATTTATTTCTATATTTCTTTTGTGTATCAAATCACTCAAGATTCACATTGAGAAAAGATATGCTTAGACTTTGATAAGATGGAAACTAAATTATAAATGGAAGGATTTGTGCTCAATTTTATTGCCTTAACGATGGTACAATCTGATTTTAGATTGGTCTATTATGTTATTCAGTACACAGGTTGAAAAATAGATGTAATATAAATTGAGAAGCAAATTCTATATGTTAATTTGAACTTTCTCTAACTTGGGATTTTTGTAAATCTAATGATTAATTACCATAAAACCCGAACCTTTTATCTTTGTACTGCTGTTTGTTGCATGAAGATATGACAGTTGCTTTGCATGTTATAAAGTTACTCCTAAGAAAACGTTCAAATCCTTAACGTTTCTGAGACCAGCTATATCTTCAGATGTGTTTTCAATTATTTTTTAGAATTGTTGTATGATATATGTCTATGATTTGTTAGTAAAGAGATACTAATTACCACTTGGTATGATACATTAGTTACACAACTGAAGGAATAACTAGCTTGTATTTTGAGTATAAAAAATGCAGTGAAAAAGTGATCCCATTCTAAGAAAAATGACTGTCTTGGAAAGATTAATTCATGGATTCACCATAAAAGTGACATCTAATTAGGTACCAAAAACATTTAAAAAAAGAATGTAAGATGTATGGTAATTACTTTTATTATTTATCATATCTGGGTGGTAGGTTATGTGGCTGTCATACTTTTTATCTTGGGGGATTTTGAGCACACACCCCTAGAAATTTGTCCAAAAAATGGTGATAAAATTAATATACACAGTATAAGAAAATGAAGAAAATATGTAACCTTTATTATTTCTATGATGTTATTACCAAATTTACCCCCAGTCAAAAGGATTCTAAGTTGAGCATTTGAGAGGGATATGGTACTTTTTTATTTATTACTAATTTCTTTTTATAGGCCCTTATATTCATGATAGTAATTCTTTTTATGTTTAATTAATCAAAATTGATCTCAACTCAATTTGAATATCCTATTCATTCCATTAATGTATAATACCTTCATTTTGTAGTGAGTCTGCAGAATATATTTGTTTTTCTAAAAATCTTTGATGTGTATGCTGTTGAGATATGAAGAGGAAAGATTACTTGACTTTTAGCAATTATCAGAATAAGCTTATATAAACTAGATAACCAAAAACTGACTTTAGAATAGGGTTCTTTGTGTCAGTGGTGCCAGAAAATAATTGAAGTGAGCTTAATGCTGTACCTCAGTCAAGGTCATCCACAAGAAAATACCAAAAGTATAGATGAATGAAAACCACAAGTACTACTGACTGATTTACAATAGACATTTAGTAAGGACAAGAAGGTAACATACGAACCATGATATGATGAAAAATGTTTGGAGAGCAAAACACAAGACAGCCATTAAATTGCCTGTAGAATCCACTCCCATTGCAAAAAGGTGTAATGCTTATTCAGAGGGCTTCAAAACCAAGGAGACTTCATATCTTGATCTTTTTCAAAATTCAGAATATCAGCTTCAGTGCATTATTGGCATTGGAAAGGTGTGATGGTGGTGATCTTGAACGTGTACACATATAGTGAGGAAAGTAATTTCTGCTCTTCTGTTGTACTTCTCAGAGACCTCCTCAATAATGTGTCATCTCTGTATGCAAATATTCACACAAAATGCATGTCAATTTTATTTCCCATGATATAATGGACATTTGAATAAATATTGCCTAGAACATTATCTATAACTTATGTTAGGTTTTCTGCTAATCTGGAGTTTAAATTTTCTTAAGACATGGCTCTATTGTGAGGTGTAGAGAGTCTTGGTGCCTCCCTGATAGAATGTGTCTGCTGTGCTTAGCCTTTAAGTTCATAGCTTGACTTTGATTGAACAGCTTAACCCTTTGATGACGGTGCGTCACACCCATGTGACACAGCTAAATGCCCGATGACGGGGCGACGCACCAGTGTCACATTCCCAATGCAATATTGCATAGGCCCGGCGTAGGGGGTTTCCACTTATTGCTGGGCCTGTTGGGATAGGGTTAAAAGTGTGGATGAAAAGCTGGTGAATGCTTATATGCTGGTATCAGGCACCCTCTGCAACAACCATACATCCACAAATCACAAAAGATTTTAAGCTTTCTCAGACTAGCCCCATTCCTTCTGAAGAAGGCAATAGTAGATGTTATTATTGTTATTATTATTATTATTATTATTATTATTATTATTATTATTATTATTATCATCAGCATTATCATTATCAACATCATCATCATTATCATTATAATGATGATCTTTTCCTTCTTTCTTTTCCCCTCAGTGGTTCACTTATGGACCCAGTCAGTGACCTGGGAACTGAGCTTGAGCTTGTCAGTATTCCAGGCAACTTCCCTTTATCATGATTTTTTTTATATGTTAATTACAACCCCAGTATTTTGTAGACAGATGCATATTATTTTGTTATGCATGATTATATATTTTTTCCCTACATTTACAAACCTTCATTTTTGATGCAGGTGTGGTACTCAAAGGATTAATGACTAGCAAGTTGCTGTCTTATCAGGGGGGGGGGGGCATAAGTAGGGAGTAGAGATGTCCTTGGATAGAGGTAAATTTGGGCTTGGAAACTTCACTGATATGCACGTAATATAAGAGATAACCCCTTTATACCCTACATAACCTGAATTGGATAGATGAAAAGAAATTGATTGTATTCCAGGGTTTAGATATAGAAAAGGGTCTAAACCATGGATATACCATGTCCTTCATGCACTTTTTTTCTCTTGATTTAATGGTCAGCTACTGCACTCTGCTCTTAGTACAATAGTTAGTTTGTACAGGTCAAAGTCATTAAAGAATTTATTGAGTTGTCACTAACTACATAGCTAGTGATTAGTCACAACTTTGGAGTAGAGCAGAGTTTTTTTCAACAGGTGAATGGCTAGTGTATTATTATTATTGTTATTGGTAGCAGCAGTTGTAGTAAAACTATTATTAGCAGTATTACTTTTATAACTAGTATATTAAATACAGTAGTACTTAGGATTGTCACCATAGTAGTCATATTATTATTATTAATAATATTGATGTTGAAAATGGTGTTGATTGATTAAAACATTGTTACTAATATTTTAATTAATAGAAATATGCAACACATCTTATGTATTTTTATATATGAAATCTTATATAGTTGAAAATTTACATATAGGCACACAGTGCACACCAAGACTCCATATTTCTGTGTATTGAAGTGAGCATTTATTAGGCATAATAATAAGTGATGGGGTTGATAAAATTTTTAAAGATGATATAAACAAGTTGGCTTTTGTGGTATTTTTTTATAATGAATTATCAGTAGTTCCTCAATTAGGTTTAGTCCTTACATCCACATATACAAAATATGATGATGTATCATTATCCTTACAACTGCTAACACAAGTGAAGCCTGTATATTTAACATTGAGTAGAAATGTACAGATGATGCTAGATGAACAGAATTATTTAGATTTAAGAAAGAAATAATAATTGTATGTGGAATAGGTCTATATTTGACCCTCTTTAAGTTGTCTCTTTGAACATGGTAAAAAAAAGATAATAATAAAGAAAATATATATAAATAAAAACGAACAGAACAGAACAGAACAGTAATAATTGTTGAAAAAAAATCATTTAAATTTAGAAATAGTTTAAAATACATTCAAGCAAGTATATAATCTTTAGGAGATGAAAGAAACTTGTTTATATACATTGTATATTCATGATGAGAATGTGAATTACACTTTGTATATTTTGAAGAATTAGTTTACTCTATGTGGCATTATTGTATAATTGAAGATTTTTTTTATTAAACATATTTAAAACTGCTTAGTGTTGTGGATGTATCTGTTAAATGTTTTTCCTGTAATTTGATGTTCATATGAGAAAACACACATGATTTCTATTGTATAAATATAATTCATAATATGTATATATAAATATTTGTTTGATATTTTGCTCTTGCCTATAATTTTAGATGATAATGAATAGTGATAATACATATTAAGTATAGTCAATAAATTACTGGATCTGAAGCCTTATGCTCATATTAGATTATATGGCAATTGCTTGCAAGACAGATTCCCATCAATCACAGATAGAAAATAGAACATATAAAGCAAGAGATGTAAATGATGTAGTTGTGATTTGCCACTATATATATTTTTTTTGAATATTTATCTGCACTGTAATCTTGGATCATTTAAAACTACCATGTTCTTCTTCTCCACTCACTTCCAGTCCATTAGATGCCCTGTTACATCTAAATGTACCAGCATGAAATGAGAGTATAAGAAAACTGCATCTACCAGTTTCAAATTATGTACCCAATGCTATGATTATGAGAACTAATGATAAGTGACTAGTGACTCCACAACTTTCAGTGGATATGTAAGATTTGTAATCTTGCTTGCATAAGTAATTCTGATTAAATCATGATATCAAAATGTATCAATTGCATCTTTTACTTTGTGAGGTTACTCATTCTTACTTATACCTTCTCTGCATTAGTCACAATGAACCATTGAATGATGGTTTTTGAAGTCGTACCCATTGTAATATGAAATTTTTCAAGTTATAGAAATTGTTATTGCATAATTTCTCTCTTTTCTGCATTAAAGATATTCTAAAAAATTTCAGGAAAGTGCATTATCATTTCTATTGTTTCCCATCCAAGTTGTTCCTTTTTTATTCTGCAGTGACACATGTCTATGGCAGCCTTGTTTCCCTGACATGTTTACACACAGCACTGCTAAATGTATTCTCCTGCTGTTTTAAGAGTAAGTAAGAATAGTTAAGATTATATTAAGGATTCTTTTTATTCTACACTTTTGGTTCTGTTAGAACAAAGGGAACAAAAGTTATGCTTCTCAGTGCTTTTCTAAGACAAGATGCCTTTCACTTTTAGGTCATCTTAACTGCTTGTCAAAATAAGGTAAAACCCAAGTAATTTGTATGCTATATGCCATTGTTGCTTTATAAAAAGTATAAAAACCTGTGTGCTATAAGTAGGTGTTGTTTGCTAGGTCCATTATATGTAAGTAACACTACTAACATATTGAAACTGATATAAGAATTCATAGATATATCATTGCATCCTTAGAGATATAATTGTTTTGTTTTACATAGATATAACATACATAGATATTATAGCTTATCTTAAATTGGTGGCAGGACTTGTAGATGCCTTCCATGAAATTCTGGACTAATTTGATTCCTTTCTTTTATGAAAGATGTTAGGTATATTAGATTCTGTATTGCCAATCCACTTCAGTTAACTAATATTTAATATGTGCTTGGTAAAAAGTGTATTTGAACAAAATGGTTATCCATAATGGTCTGAATAAAATATTAAACCCTATGCTTATGGTGAGTTCAAACATGGTGCAATATAATCTCTCAATGCATGTAACAGTATCAGTGAAGCACTTACATTATTTATGGTTTCCATATTAACAGGAAGCTAAACCCTGGGTTCTGTCTTGTCTACTTTGGCTTCGTGAATGAGCTTCATGTTTGCCAGGGCCTTATTCAGTATTTCAGAGTTTTTATTTATATGTTTTACATACTTTTGTTCATATATTTTGTGTGTACATGTTTGAATGGTGAATATTATTCAATATTTGTTATAATTTGTTGTACATTTTCTTTTATAGTGTGTTAAAAATGTTAAAGTGAGCCCTTGATTTAATTAAGGATAAGGTGTATATCAATGCTGATGAGTCAATGAGTTGTTGAGTATATGTTTGTACCTTTTGTATTCAGTCTGATAGAGAAATTATCAGAAATGTAATGCTCTTAACCTCTTACTTTCCTCATGATTATATATCTAAGTAAAAATACTCTTTTTATATTTTAAAATGAAAATATTTACAAAGCAACTTACTCAAACTCATACAAGGATTATTTGCAACATATTTCCTTATCATCAAATCTTAGGTTCAGTGACTTGACAGCTCAATGATAGGAAATTACAAGCCCATCCTAGAATCTAGGAGAGCATTTGTAAATACACTGATTCTCCTGTATTTTAGATCCAAACAGACTGATCAGAGGTTTAAAAGAACATTATGCTAAAAGCTGAAGCTGCATAGAATAAAACCTTATTTTTAGAAAAAAAACAGTAGTAGAGTTATCAGAGCCTTTGAAAGATTGGGGTGTGGGAGGGTGAGAGTAAAGTGAACAGGTATCAGTCATTATCATATACTTGCAACAAGTACTATATGATAAAGATGGAGACTGAGATTCTTAGGAAGGCTGGAGTTGCCATGGAGGCTATCATCTGACCATTTAACCCTTTCAACTTTAAGTTGTTGTTGGAGTACATAGAGATCATATTGTATTTAATTATTTTATCTGCAGCTGAGCAGCAAAAATAGTACCAAAAAGCTGAAATATGTCAGTAATGTTCTTCATTTGTATTTTCATGTAACCAAAAGAATTAAACTTCACCAGTTGTATAATGGATTATACATTTAGAGTAGGTAGACAGTTTAGGATTGTAAGCTTGCCCATGCCTTTCCAAATGTGATGTCTGGTACTTTTGTTTCATTCTTATTTATTTTTATGGCATTGTCATGTAATGGGAAAATGTTATTTCAAATGGATGTGGATTTGGACGGTATATGTGCCTAGCTGCATGTTTTATCATTTTCTTTATCATCCCATTGATGATAAGAACATGCAATGTACAGTATAGTTTTGTTTAATTTTTTTTTAACATAGAGGGCTTCACCAGTACATAATTACCATGGATTCAGTTATTAGGTCTATCTGACCCTCTTGACATATAAAAGATAAATGATGCAAAACAAATAATCAAGTTTCATTAGCCTTATGTTGCTTATTATAGGATATAGAGGAAAATGCCATAGCTACTCATAACAGACCAGACAGATAGGTAGTGATTTTTAACAAGTTAGGTGGGGGCAGCTAGATAGCAGTATCCATTGTTAAACAAGAGATATTTATTGTGGATTAACACAACACAGTGTACCGGTTATTTGCTTTTAAAAACTGTTTTTTTTGTGTGTGTGAGCATGAGTGAGTGTGTATATGTGTGACATCAATCTGTTTATCTTTCTATGTGTGTATATCTTTTTATTTATATTAAACTATTTTTCCATCTATACTTTATATCTATAAGTATGTGTATGTGTGTATGTTCATATATATTTTTATATGTATGGGTGTATTCATACGTATGTGTGTGTGTGTGTGTGTAAGTGTGTACGTGTGCGCTTGTTTGTGTGTGCGTGTGCATGTAAATGTGTGAGTGCGTGTGTGTGTGTGTGTGTGTGTGTGCACGCGCACGCATGTATGTGTGTGTGGGCGTGGGTGCGTGTACGTGTGCGTGCGTGGGTGCATGCATGCATGTGTGTGTTTGTGTGTGTGTGGGTGTGGGTGTGGGTGCATGTATGTGTGCGTGCGTGGGTGCACGCATGCGTGTGTGTGTGTGTGTGTGGTGTCATGTCGTGTTGTGTGGTGTCGTGTCACTATAAAATGTAGGTACAAATAGACCTAGAACACAAGAACCTACAAAAGAATTGGATGGTGCTATTTTTGCTTGGATGAATTTGGAGGAAATGAATTAAAACTTTTAAGTCAAGTGTTTATTTTTCAGGTTCTTAATCTGTTATTATTGTAACTTTGTCAGACAAAAAGTTGTAACTATTCATGTTAACTTAAGGATAAAGTTTCTATAGCATATTTAACCATCATGCTTATCCTGCTCACAGGGTAATCTTAGCTCATGCTTATAACACGTAATTTTTTAATGAATAGAGAAACATCTCTTACTGGTTTAGCTTCTTATGTTACTGTTGACAAAATTATGTTTTTAAGCTGTTCAGTAGAACACCCATGTAAATGTAATAAGTGCTAGAGAGATCAATGAATGGAATTTAGTATATTTAATCTTGCTATTTCTTGTCTGAAAGCTATTGATTTGTTTGAATTATTAAACAGATAAACCTTTAAATTTAGAATTCAACTGCTTACTATGTCTGTCCTTATGTTTTAATTATTTTTATTTTTTCTTCTTCCTTTTTATTTTTTTATTTTTTGTGCAACTTCAGGACCACATGATTGGACAAACAGTTCCACCAGTACCAGAAGGGTCCAATAGAAGGGAGCGTGATGTAGTCACTCCACACAACATCTCTATTCTCATGTTCATTGAAAAATATGCTCGTCTTCGGCCAAAGTACTGGGACCCAAGGCCCACAGGTAAACATTTGATTGCTTAAGTATACAGGTATTTTTTTGTTTCATTAGATGGCATTGATTACATGATATAATACAGTAGTATACAATTCATTGAAAACTATTTCAACTGTTTCTATTTCAGTAAATGGGAGGATATTGGTTGAAGTCATGTTTTGATGTGTTCTATATTTCAGATTCAAATGCAAATCACCCAGATATTACAGCGCAGGAAAGAAAGGCAACATGTTTAATGACAGTCAGACTTGTACAGGTTAGGTCATATACTTTTTATTGCTCCAGTATATGTATCTAAGTAGATGGATAGATATGTATAACTATACAAATGTTTGTGTGTGTGTGTGTGTGTGTGTGTGTGTGTGTGTGTGTGTGTGTGTGTGTGTGTGTGTGTGTGTGTGTGTGTGTGCGTGTGCATGTATGCGTGCATAATTGTGCATTTATGTGGATATACAGGTGTCTGTTTAAATTTATTTCAATCTATTCATCTATCTGGTTTCTGTAGATGGTTTTAGTTATTTATATTTTTATTCCAGGGAGGAGACATGTCATTATCAGAGCTTCTACAGGTTCTAGACTCAGCCCCTCTTTTATCCTACCACATCAATTCATTCATGACGGCCTTGCATCAGGTAATTTTTTGGGGAGTCTTTTTTTTCCTTTTATTGATCTTTATTTATTTATTTTTTCATATAGAAAATCCAGTGTGACATACATGATTACCAATATCCCTTATTTTAATTAATAAAACATTTTGTCAGTGTTGATACAAAGACACCAGATTGATGGATCAGTGCCATTTTATGGTGTTGATCTATTTTCTCTTTTTCTTTTACAGATGTATCGTAGTAGAATTGACAGTCTTCTAGACTTATTTGATTCTGTGGAAAAATTTGCTATCCAGGATCAAAGTCGTATGGAGACATTCCCCTGTTTATGGACTAGTGTTGTTGGTATGCTATGTTGCCATGGTATTTTTTCTCTATATTATAATTGTGGTAATGATTATTGATATATTAGTTTCATAATTTTCTTAATTTTTCATGTTGTCATATCTCAAAGTTACAAGTTCTCTGAGAACCTATTTATCTATGAGGCAGGTATTTGTAGATATCAAAGAAATCCAAGAATAATGGAAGTTAAACTGAGACTGGTTATAGCTACAGCTGTGGATTAAGTTTTTCTCAATGATCTTCTGTCTTTTATATTTATTATGCTTTATTTTCATGTTATTTCCTTTTGTAGGCCTCCTTATATAACTACCAATTTTCCAAGGCTTTTCTTTTAGCATTATATCATGTCTGTACCTTCTCTTTCTTTATCCTTTTCCTTAACCCATTAACGACGGGGCTATTTTGGCTCTAAATGGTGGAATGCCAGGATATTACTAATGCATAAGCCTAATGCCTTGGGATTCTCGGCCACCTGGACCTGTTAACCCATTGGAGCCGGTTGACGTGATGACATATTTTGTGGTTTTTGCGTCAGACACCCGGGACGGGATATTAGCGCAAGCCCGGCACTCGAGTTGAGTGAGCGGGCAGCCCAGGCTCGCGGCTTGTGCATCCGAGAATCTCGAGGCGTTAGGCTTATGCGTTCGAGAACCCCGGTATTGCGACCGTGCAAAGCCGGAACGGCCCCGGTGTGAAAGGATTAAAGGTCACATACATTGATGTGTTTCTCGTTTTATGATAATCGTGGTACTACTTGACTTGTTATGATGATATATATCAATGATATTTATATAGTTTGCCTTTTAAAAGTAATGATGATAAGTAATTAGATAAATATATGATTTTGTTCTTTGTACTTTGATGTAATGTTTAACCCATTCACGCCGGGGCCGTTCCAGCTTTGCACAGTCGCAATACCGAACGCATAAGCTTAACGCCTCAAGATTCTCGGAAGCACAAGCCGCGAGCTTGGGCTTCCTACTCGCTCAGACCGAGCGGGCAGCTTGCCCTCATAGGTCATCCCGGGCATCTGACGCATAAACCACAATACGTGTCATCACGTCAACCGGCTCCAATGGGTTAACAACCACTGCCTATTTTATTTGACTATAAAGCGAGATATGAAGAAAGATTGAAAATAAAAAAATTGTATATTAGGTTTAGGGGATGGTTGATGAGGATGATTCAGTCTTGTCATATGGAAACTTTACATTTTTTTAAGTATCTAGGAAGTTGAAATTTAGTTTTTTTCCTCATTGATTTTTATTTTTTTATTTGTACTGAATTTCAATAGGATTTAAAGTGATGAATGTTAAGTTTTGGTTTGATTCTGATATAGAAAATGAGACTGCATGCATTTCTGCATGTTTTGATTAAGTTAGAAATGAGTTATTAACCTGATAAAGCTGGGTGACAAGATATCACATTGAGTGGTGGCAGGACCAGCCGTCGGGGGATGAGATATTTTGTTATGGCTGTCCTTCTGGCTCGCGTGCCAGGTGATTGAAATCCTGGTGTCTCAACCATTCGGAGCCAAAACAGCCCTGTCGGCAATTGGTTAAAAACATTAAAGGATAATTTTTTTAGGATTTCACATGAATGGTTAGGGTACTTAGAGCAGCCACATCTGTCTTTAGAAGAAATAAAACACACAAAAAGAAATTGAAACATAAATTTTTTTCAGGTCTCTACTTACGACGGTTGAACCTCTCTTTTCGCCATTTGAGTTTTTCTCAAGTAACTTCCTTGTACCAGAGGTTCAGACACTATTATGAAGAATGCTATGCAAATCATAATAACCAGATTCATCAACAAACAGATGTCCAGGTGAGAAATTACAAAGCACTTTTTTTATCACAGTATTTTCAACACCCCTGTGACTATCATGTTTCACAGGGTTGGATCACTGTCGTACTGCATTTTGCCTTTTGTTTAAAGTACAAGCTATTTATTCTTTCAGTTGCGTTAAAAATGCATCATTCCAATTGATTATTAGTATCACTTTGCCATTATATCAGAAGTAGACTAATATATCATACCATAAGCCATGAATGTCACATCATCCATCATTAACCCATTATGGACGGGGCGCCTAATGACTTAACTGGTCGTCAAGGTTAAAAATTAAAGGGACGGGGAAAGGGTTTTCTCTGCCCTCCGGGTAGTGCAGACTAGCCCAAACAATATTATTCCATAAATACATCATAAAATGCGAATTTAGGCTGACATTGGAACCCTGTAGCTCTAGAGCTAGCGCCATTACAGCTGTAATACTTTGACTGTGTGCGTGTTTCAACTGTAAGGAGATCCAGATGTTGTGTCATATATGTATTGACACCTGTATCTTAGGCCTAATTGGTACCAACATGTATGTCTTGATACCCAAATGCAATGGGTTAAGGAATTAAGTAATTTCCCAGTTAGTCCCTAAGAATTGCAAATCCTCCAGCTTGCTTGGCCCCCTGCTTACAAGGGAGGAATGATTATACAAGTTATTCAAAGACAAATTTTTTTCTTTAACCCTTGAACAATGGGTGACAAGATATTATGTCAAGTGGTGGCAGGGTCAGCCACTGGGGACGAGATATTTTGTCGTGGCTATCCTCCTGGCCAGTGTGGCGGGTGATCGGGCATATAGCGCTTGGCCGCGGCCAGTACAGGCGAGAATCCCAAGGCGTTAGGCTCGTGTTTGAAATATCCTGGCGTTTTGACCATTTAGAGCTAAAATAGCCCCATCGTTAACGGGTTAACCAATTGCAGTTGGGTGTCATGACATACATGACGTAGGAGCTCTGGCCCGACGATGGCTCTCATGACGTTTGGGGATATTGGATCACTGTGTTAATTTTATTGTGCTAGGTGTAATGAGTGAGTGATAATGTCAGTTACAGTCATAATTACTATGTTAACTCATTGTGGATGGGGTGCTTAACAACCTAACTGGTCGTCAGGGCAGGCAGTCTAGGACACTAGCGTCACCGGCTTAAAATTAGATCCATCATAAAATGCGGGTTTAGGCTGACTTTGGAACCCTTTAGCTCTGGAGCTAACACCGTTACAGCCATAATACTTCATGACTGTGTGTGGGCTTCAACTGTGAGCAGATCCTGATGTCACGCCTTGTTCGCATTGAATCCTGTCTTTTAGGCCTAATCGGTGCCGACATGTATGTCATGACACCTGTATGTAGTGGGTTAAGAAAAATGCATTTCATCTAACATCACCACTTCTAGCACCAGTAGGAGAGAAAGCCTTGAATGACACCCATCCATGGTCTCTTGCAAGCACTATCTTTATAGAGAGATGGCACACAGCAAGTTGCTGACCTCTTCATTGCCTATGGCTATATGTTTCATATTCATTCATGACAGTACATAAATACAAAAACGTAAAGTTGCTTTTTGTCCTCCCTTAAAACTGCAATACTTCTATCACACTGAGTATAAAGAAAATAATGAACTGATATGGATCCTAAACTACAATTTTAGTCAACTGCAGCATTCATAGAGCCTGTGATATGACAGACATAAGTCTTTATATACAGTAAAACACACAAAACTTAAAACAAAAATTGCTCAAGCTTTATAATGAGTGACTAAAAGAGTGTTGGAAAAGTTGAGGTATGTTGCATGTTGCCTCACTCTGAAATAAAACCCATCCTGGAGACTGGGCAAGTGAATCTATCCCCTGTCCGCAGTGTGTTAAGCCACTTACGACGGGGGCATTCCAGCCTTGAATGTCCCAATGCCGGGGCGTTCGAATTATTAGGCCTAAATCAATTGAATGGCTGGCACAATACTGTGCCGCCCGGCCACTGGGCTTTTGAATGCGCGGTACAGTACTGTACCACCCGTCCAGAGAGGGTTAATATTTCAATTGTGTGAAATTACATGCAAGAAAATAAATATTTTTTAGTCATATACCAAATACTGTACATACAACACAGTGGAGTGTCAAAGTTGAAAAGTTATGTTATTCCTCACATATGAATGGAAATGAGAATATATTACCCTAAACATGTATACTTAAAGCTCTTACAGTTTCTTGATAGATATCTAAACAATGGTTCCCATTTCAGAAAACCTTTCCTCTTTGCTCTAAAATTTATGCAGGTCTACCCAAACTAAATGGCGAGTCTTATAAGTTCTAGCCCTTAGTTACAAGGATTTCTAAGGGCTAGATATTGTATGAATATATATATATATATATATGTATATGTATGTACATAATTAAATGTTATAATCCATTTCAGATGAGAGATAGATTTTCTTGCCCAGTCTCCAGGATGGGTTTTATTTTAGACCGAGGCAGTTTCACACAACATGCCTTGACTTTTCCCATTCTTTCAGTCATTTATTGTAAAACTAGAGTCATTTCTGTGTGTTTATTGTATTGAGAGACTTATATGTGTCATTTCACAAGCTCTATCAATGCTGCAGTTGACCAAAATTGTAGTATAGGGGAAAGTGCTTGCTAGAGACTGTGGACGGGTGCCATTCAAAGCTCTCTCTCCTGCTAGTGCTAGGAAAAAGTGGTGCCATTTAGGTTTTTCTTAACCCATTACAGACGAGTGTCATGACATACATGGAGCAGGAGCTTTGGCTTGACGACAGGCGTCATGAGATACCTGACGTTCGGGTTCTTTTGATTACTGTGTTGTTTTATTATGCTATGAGAATTGAGCGAGTTATGATGACAGAGTCAGTTATAATTACTATAAGTGCTGTAATAATAAGCAAAATGGGTTTCACCTAACATCCAAAACCTAGATGGCACCACTTTCTTCCAGCACCAGCAGGAGAGAGAGCATTGAACGACACTGGACATGGTCTGGCTCAACTTTCTCTTCTCACTCTACTTGCATATCTTACATCGTCAATAATTTAAAGCAGGATGTCAGCATTTTGCTGTGTGTCATTACTCTCTGAAGATAGTGCTTGCTTGAGACCATGAATGAGTGCCATTCTTTCCTGCTGATGCTAAAAGAGAGTGGTGCCATCAATGTTTGGGATTCTAGACTAAACCTATTTTTCTGAATATTAGGTTCTTATGGTAATTATAATTGCAATCATCAGTCACTAAATGGAGTTATTACTCATGGTACAATAAAGAAACACAGCGATCTACTCTCGCCCTACGTTAAAAATGCTGTCATGATGGCAGCAGTCAGGCCAAAGCTTGTGTGTTGCATATGTTATAACACCTGTCCACAGTATATTAATCCTTATGCTTCACCTATGTTTTCACAACTTTATCTCTACACATAATTAATAGATATAATTGTAATTAGTCATGATTATAAACTGTAAAAATTATACCTTCTTAGATGGCTGCTGAAGAGTCAAACATAACAGATGATAATGATTCTGATGCAAAAATGGAGGACATGATGGATGAGACAAGAGAAGATGCTGGAGCAGACTTGACCATGTGTAGTGCTGAAGTACTTGCAATTAACAGCACTGAGGGGGATCCTACCTCTCACCCAGAACCCGAACTCCTGATGCGCCAAAGGTAACTGAATGATATTCTTTAGAATCTATTTTTCATTTTCCTTCCCTGATCATTCACCCCCCCCTCTCTCTCTCACTCTCTCTCTCTCTCTCTCTCTCTCTCTCTCTCTCTCTCTCTCTCTGTAAGTGGCCAAGATGCAGTCAGCAGGCGTTACTTGGTAGAGCCTTGTTTAACAATCTTCAAAGGCAAAAGTGTCAGTGTGACACCGTGGTACGTCCAGACGAAGCTTCAAGTTGACAGGGTTTATTCTGGGCAGCAATGGTACAGAGCACAACAGTGTGTGTCCCCAGGTCTTTCTTGTCTGACTAAGACTTACATAGTGGGACTATATATACAGGTCTTAACCCTATGGCGACGGTGCGTCACACTCATGTGACACAGCTAAATTCCCGATGCCAGGGCGTCATGCCAGTGTGACGTTTCCAATGCAATATTGCAATGGCCCGGCATAGGGGTTTTCACGTAGCACGTGCCCCGTCGGGAAAGGGTTAACAAAGACATTAAGATTAATAACAATAATGCATATATAGTTAGATATAGATAAGATAACATAACTTAATCGGTTGTTTTAGATATGGTGTTACAAGTAGTGCACTGTACAGTGCACAGTACTTTCACTCACTCTCTCTTCTCTCTTTCTCTCTGTTTATTTGTTTATTTGCTTGTTTTTTGTAAATATCCTAGTATTTCTTCATTCTAAGATTAACCTATTAGCACCAGATGGCATGATTTGCTGCAAAGGCAGAGTCGGTCATAGACGCGGATAGCACCATGCCAAACATGTAAAACAGCCATCCTACTGCACAGACCTTTTTTTAATATCGCGACCAATGGGTTAAAACAAAAATGGTAAATTAAACAACAAAGCATCAAGTAATAGTTTTCCAGAAGTGTAATTATATGATGCTACTTTTTGTTCAAAAATTGTTGAATATTAATTTAGAAACACATCTTCTTTTAATTCATCTTGTACTGAAAATGACAGTTTAAATTTGAGCTTACTTTTTTTTCTCAGAGATACAGAAGGGACCGGGGTGCAGTCTGGCCACAGCACTCGTCAGCAAGCAGAGCTGTTCATAAGTCAGCAGACATCTTTGTTGCAGTTCAATGAGAATGCAGCTTTATCTCCACTAGAACTACAGGAGAAAATTAGACAGTTAGTTAGGCAAAATCCAGACTTGGCTGAAGCAGTAAGTAAATTTCAAAAATTTGTGTTCCTATTGTTACTCCTGCTGTTTTTTATATACATCTCTCTCTCTTAGATTCTTTCTGTTTTTTTCTTTCTTTCTTTCTTTCTTTCTTTCTGTCCATCTTTCTTCTTTCTTTTTTTCTTTCTTCTCTTCTTCATTTTTCTTTCTTTCTTTCTTCTTTTCTTTTCTTTGTTTTTGTCTTTGTTTTTCTTGTAACAGTAGCCTAAGATGAACAGCATTCTTATATCTATATAGAACTGAATAGATTAATCAATTGATTAGAAGTAAGAAATCAACAATGTATAGATGATTAAAGATGAACCCATTGCAAATGGCAATTATAGTAATTATAATTGCAATTGTTAACCTCTTAAGGACAGATGATGTGAGAGCATGTCATGACCTAGCTGGTCTTCCTACTTGGGACATATGTCATGGCTTTTTTGCATGACTGGCCTGCCAATGTGTTATAATTATAACAGATGAAAACCTCTATTTCTTTTAGTTCTTCATTGGCAATTTATAATCATTATTTGAATTTAATGTCATAATGTATTTTAGTCTCTTACCTCAGTAGAAGTTGTATTTTGGGTTTTCGTTTATGATGTTATACTTTTCTGTCAGGTCATGCATTTCCAAATAGTTGTAATATAATTATACATGACACATCAACTTTGAGTAAGGCATATGTTTACTAACCACTAATACAGATCACATCTTTATGTATTTCCTCAATTTCCAGCATTATCTCAGTTACTTGAACTGTGTTCGTGTCAAGGAGTTTTCTGGTGCTGTACATAGCCTGCTCCGCACATATGATGGTCATTTGATGCCCCGTGAGACTGGGAGAATGGAGGACCAAGGTCGGGGATTTAGATATGCTGCTCTTAATCTGGCTGCTCTTCATGCACAGTTTGGCCATAAGTAAGTGTTCATATGATATAAAGTTTCATATTTTAGTGGAAC
Organism: Penaeus japonicus; assembly: GCA_017312705.2. Taxonomy (NCBI): domain Eukaryota; kingdom Metazoa; phylum Arthropoda; class Malacostraca; order Decapoda; family Penaeidae; genus Penaeus; species Penaeus japonicus. The sequence continues at coordinate 315,235 of BOPN01000915.1, forward strand.
TTGAAGTTGCTTCAAGTATCTTTTTTTGTTCTTTAATTCAGAATTAAAGAAATGAGAAGGTAATTCAAAGTGGCATAGTTAATGAGTTGGATGAAATGTTTACACTTTGTTATAGCACTTATTTTTATTTACATCACTTCCTGATACTTATAGTTTAAGTTGTTAAATATATTTTAACCCATTGATAGTTGATGGCATGATTTGCTGTCAAGGCAGCATCAGTTGTAAACACAGATGGCACCGTGCCATACAAACATACATACATACACATGACTGTATACATATTTTATTAAAACCACGACCAGTGGGTTAATCAGATTGGTAGTGCTGGAGTAAATTCTATAAAAATCAAGTTACTTTTCTTTTTCTGCAATATTATTTTCCCTTCAATAAAAATTTTTTATAAAGGAGAAAAGCAATGATACAATTTATTTTTATACCACTTCAGAAAAGCAGGCTTAGCCGTTCTGAAAGAAGCTATTCGCTTGGCACAAGAGAGCAGTGATCATGTTTGTCTGCAACATGCTCTGGCTTGGCTCTACACCCTTTCGTCAACACATAAGGTAGATATTTTATATTATGCATATGTGTCTTGGGGAGATGGTACTTCTAGTATTATTAGAGTTGTTTTTTCTATCTCCTTTTTGGACTATTTTTGTTGTTGTTCTTTATTTTCTTTACATATATGGTTACCATTAACTGTTAGGATAATGATATATTGAAAATCTAATTTTATGTATTTAATGCTTTTACAGGGACAGTTAACGCAAAGATCAATGGTAAAGAGCTTTGAGCTTTCTCTCAGTTATTTAAGCTCATTGGGAAGACTGAATCATGCAGCTCAGTTGGTTCATACAAGATCTACTCCAGCTAACTTACTGCAGGTAACTTTTGTAGTCAAGTTTGGCCAATATTATTGATATATGATTTTATTATCCCACTTTATCAGATACATTTGATATGATTAGCATTAAAACTACTTTCCCAGAGTATTGTTCGGGCAGAAGCACTAAACTGCCAACATAGTTTAGTGTCCTTACAACATGGGGCCTGGTCTCTGAGAGCTGCTTTGTGGGCCAACTGGGGAAACACCACGATGACAGCATTAGCATCACAGCTGCTGCTTAATCTTAATACACATCATCCCACTAGTCCCTCCACATTCTATGCCTCTCAACCTACTTGTGCTGCTGTGTGCAATATTGCAATTAGTTTTGCAAATTTGGTGAGTAAAGTGACCCTTGTAACTCATACTCCATGTCATTACTTGATGTATTTAATGATTAATATTTCTTCCTGTCAAGGATTTTAAAATTCATGTTATTTATTATAATAGGGAGAATACCAGCTAGCTGGGGAGGTTTTACAACATGCACAAGAAAGGTTTCCCAACCACAGTCAGCATGCACATACATGGATGTTTGCACAAGCACACATAACTTTGAATGACCTTCTTCACCAAGGACGCTGGACAGAAGCACAGACAGTTATCACCAATATGGCTACCACACACCCAACCGAAGCGAAGTTAAGGTAGAGATTTGTAATTGGAACCTTATAGAAATTTATCTTAATGAAGGAATGAAATCTAAGATTGTGTAAATTTTATTGACATTATGAGTTTATTGATTGGTTTATTGTATTTTATTTATTTGATTAATATCAAGGCTTGATTATTTTTTACAGGCAGTGCGAGCTGTTGGTTGCAAAAGGTGAACTGACACAGGTGTGGGAACTATTGAGTGAATTACATAAATCCCCAGAGATAGTGGGCGAATTACGAGTGAGACTCCTACTAATGGAGAGCTGTGTGGCTGTCGCTGGTGGAGGAAATGCTGTGGCTATTCCATTGCTAGTTGAAGCTCTCACTGCTGCTCATGACCATCATCTAACATACTTAGCAGCAATTACATGTCTCCATACCGCAAATGTTCAGGTACAAAAGTTTTTTATTAATTTTATAAACTGTTTAACCCATTGCAGATGGGGATAGATTTGCTTGCCTGGTCCCCAAGACAGGCACTAGTGCCACCTAGGGGGCACTATAGATGGGTTTTATTTCAGAAGGCAGCAGCTTCATGCAGCATACTGTGACTTTTGCCACTCTCTTTCAGTCACTCATTGTAAAACAAGAGCCATTTTTGTGTTTGTCATTCTTTTGTTTTATTGTATTGAGAGATTTTTGTGTCCTATGACAGGCTCAATCAATGTTTTAGTTACTATAATTGTAACATATCAGCTCATTATTTTCTTTATACTTAGTGTGGTAGAAATATTGCCGTTTTATAGAAACCATGGATGAGTTGCATTCTAGGCTCTTTCTCCTGCTGGTGCTAGAAGAAAGTGGTATCATTTAGGTTTTGGATTTTAGAGTAAACCCATTTTGCTTAATATTACTGCAATTTTAGTAATTATTATTGCAGTTGTAATCATTACTCACTAAATAGTTATTACTCTTAGTACAATAAAGAAACACAGTGATACACTCTCCCCAACATCCAATATGGCATGATGACTATTGTTATGTATTTCAGGCCAAAAAACTCCTGTGTCACATATGTCACGACACTTGTCTGAAATAAAAACTTAAATATGATTTACTTTAGTAAATATCTTTGTCTTCACTTCTCCACTTGCATTCTGTCTCAGAAAGCAAATTTCTGCTTCACACCATATATTGTTAAACATTTTTATATAAGCCATATATGACTAATATAAGATATATTAGTATTGCTGAATAAACGTCACTTTTATTTAAACAGATGTTATTTCATAGGATAGAAGTAATCAGCCTAAGTAT
>BOPN01000915.1:340534-345534 GCA_017312705.2 Penaeus japonicus
TCCCATTTTCGAATTCTGTTTTTATATGACTTTTAAAAAAAAATCAACATAAAATATTGAATTGTCAGTAAGGGGCAAAACTATGAGTAATAGAACTTGTAATAAATCCAAAAAATTCTTTCCAGTGACACACCCAAGAGTAAAGGGTGGGCAACACACTTATTTTTCTCATCATATACTTACATCTTGAGGAATCCTTGAAGGTGATACTTACAGGAGTTCTTTTGTCTAAATTATATTTGTATGTAAGCAATCCTGTAACTGCAATGCATTACCAATAATAAGCAAGTAATATTTATAATGAAAAATGCGCTATATTCATAGTTTTGACCTTTGTCAGCACTTGGTAAAAAAAATAAATAAAAGTTGGCTTTCAAACTTTTGTCTCTTTTCTTGAACTTTATTCCTTTATGCACACAACGTCCATGGTATATAATATCACCAATAAAACAATTTTATTAGTTATACTAAACCCTTCAAATGCATTTGATGTAAAGAATCAAGTCCCAACCACTGGAAACATTGCCAAAAAATATGTATCTTATCATTATCAATATTATTATTAAATAATATTACAAATAGAGAAGAATTATGGTTACAGCATAGGTAACATAAGGAACTGAAAAGAAAAAAAAAGAAAAAAAAGAAGAAAAAAAAAATTATCTACTAGTAGAAAATTCCTAAGGGATTGATGAATCAATTGGCGAGCAGTTTTTCTTTTTCATTTTAGCGGCATTTAATACCTACATTAACTCTAGGTGAACAGCCTATCACCAATGTACAAATCAGAATAAATAAATGCAAATGCCATTTCACTTGATACAGATATATTATATGTGTTTTTGTTAACCTCATTAAGAAAGATGACAATGTTTGTTGTAACAGATAACCTGACTTTTGTTTACGAACACTGGTGAGACACACAGGTTTGGATACCAGGACTTTTCTGCTCTATTATAATCTCCTAAAATTGGTTGCTCAGTAAAACACAGGAATTATTACCAACACTTACAAATAGAAAAACAAAGCAACCTCTTAGAGGAGAAAAGAAGAGATAATCCCACAGGATTTACTGCACTTAATTATCCAACTGAAACATTAAAAAACAGCAAGATACAAATAAACTCTTAGGTTATACATACATTTCCCATACTTAACATTTTCTTTGAAGTGAACTCTTTGATAGTGATGTATTTGGCTAAAGAGAGATTAAGGCACCTTTCGCATTCATGATTTTCTTGTATTACAACCACAGCAGACACTTCATCAACAGATGGAAGAATTAATGTAGATATGCCTTCATCACAGTGTCATAATGATATGTGTGCATGTATATATGCAGATGTATACATATACATATATATACACGCATACACACTCTCACACACAACTGCATCTGGAATAGTGCGAAGTACATGTCTATACTTACAAATTTATAGATAATAAATTTGAAAAGGTCTTCAATACTCTTACAGTAACAAAATTATTAAGTTTCGTTTCACATACTTTGATGCTCATTAGCCAATCATAAGTTAAGAAAGTCTTTATAAGGAATGATGCCTATTTTCAGGTGTACTTCTTAGTCTTATGAATTAAGGAGTGATTCTCTTGGGGTCCCTTGGGAACATGGAGGTCTTCCTAATGTTATCCAGACCAAGATAGAGCATAGTGACTCTCTCCAGGCCTATACCTCCACCAGCATGGGGTGGGCATCCATACTTGAAGGAATCAATGTATGACTGAATTGTATGGATGGGTATTCCATGTGCATTAGCCCTCTCAACAAGAAAATCAGCATCATGAATTCGCTGTGCTCCTGACAGAATTTCTTCTCCTCGCATAAACATATCATAGGAGTTGCTCCACTTGGAGTCTGATGGATCTGGCATAGTGTAGAAAGGTCTTACAGCAAGAGGGTATTTGTCCAAAATGTAAAAATCGGTGTCATACTTTGCTTTTACAAGGCGCCCCAAAAACTTCTCATTTGGAGTGCTTAGGTCTTCTGTGTCTTCCATTTCTATTCCAGCTTCTTTCAACATAGCAACTCCTTCCCTGTACTCTAAAATCAAAGGTGGATCAAGAAATTTGAAAGGTTCAGCTGGAAACTGCTTATTCACAATAGCAATTTCTTCGGCATAATTGTCACGAAGTCCCCTAAAAATTTCTGTGAACATCTGGCCAATAACATGTACAGCTTCATGATAATGGTGTATAAAAGCCATTTCAAGATCAAGACCAACAAACTCTGTTAAATGCCTATGAGTGTTAGAATTCTCTGCTCTAAATACAGGACCAATTGTAAAAACTTTCCCAAAATCAGCTGCAATTGCCATCTGCTTGTACAACTGTGGACTTTGTGCGAGAAAGGCTTCTTTTTCAAAATATTTCATACCAAAAACATTTGCTCCTCCTTCAGATGCTGCTGAAATAAGCTTAGGGCACATAACTTCAGTAAATCCTTTAGCCCTCAATGCTTCCCTGAAGAGGTGACAGACACCACCTTCCAACCTGAAGATAGCTTGATTGGTAGGAGTTCTCAGGTCAAGAATACGGTTATCCAATCTTGTGTCTTGATTGACCTTGATTTGTAAACCATCAGATTCCTCTGCTTCAGGACGCATGGCATCTTCAATCTGGAAATTTTCAATATTTGCTGGATTGCTATTGCATGGGAATTTACGCATGCATCACTTTTTTATGCATAATCCTTTTTCTTAATAAGACAATTGTGACCAATAACAATAATCAATAATCAATCATAATGATAATGAAAACTAAAACTAAAAACAACTGTGGATTCTTTATAAAATTACAGAAAATGATGACATGGGAAATAAAATACCTGCAAAGGCAGCCGTGGTGATGAAGAGGAAACTGCAAATACTTTTGAAACGTGGATCTCCACATCCTGTACACTGCATGACTCTACCTTCTGATCTGCAACCACCACCTGCGAGCAAACAAAGTTTAAAATAATGAAAAAAATCATTGTAACAATGTCTACCAATATGTACCAGCATGATACACATAATGAAAAAAAAGTTAATTCTCATTTTTTTCCTAAAGGAATCTAAACTGGCAAACAAAAAACATACCTTTCCTTCAACATCAATAATGCTTTCTTTGTTGATGTTGCAGACATATTTTATCATCTGCTTAGACACCTTCTCTCCCACAGCTATTACACACTGAACAGTGTTTTCCCGACATCTTAACACAAAGAAAGCTTGTTTACCTGTTAAAAAAAATAATAATAATAAATAATAAAACTAAAATAATAATAATAAAAAATACACACACAAACACACACACACACATTTACAAAACAAACATACTAAACAGCATTGTGATTCTTGAAAGCAGTAGTCAGTAGTTAGTAGTCATCAAAAATAAGAAAAACTATGTACTGTTCCTTTTAGGGCACATATTTTTGGTTCATATACTTACAATATTCATTTTATGAAGCTAAATAGGGAAATGATAAAAACCTAAACATTGAGCTGGGAGAGAGATTACACTAGTAGTAACTTTACTCTGCCTTAACCTTTTGATCTTTGTTGGGTAAAATAAACTTTCTGAATCAAACTCATTAAATAATGATTTCTTATGATTTCTTAGTCTTCAATAAGTTATGTATATTTAACCCATTCATGCCGGGGCGGAATTTTGCTTACTCCCAGTCATGCCGGGAAGATATCAAGTGCACAATGGTTCGTGCCGGGGTGTTTTCCTGCTGCGCAAGGTCATGCTGACGCTCACAGAGCATTTTTCACCCGCCCTATCCTTATGGTTTGCGTGATTGCGTCTACATTGTAAAGGCATGTAAATATATTGCCATGTTCAGAGGAGTGAATTTAGTCAAAAAACATGTGACAGTAATGTCTATTTAGTTTTATTTGATTGAACTTTGCCTATATTCTTCACTTATATGTGAAAATAACAAAGGAAAGTGGAAGCAATCTCTTAGAGGGGCATCAAAAAACATTTTATACTTTTTCTTTTTTTTTACCAACACGAAAAGAAGAACAATATGAATAATCACACATACATATGAGTATGTAAATGTACCGCGTGACATGATATCACTGGTAATCAACAAATTATAAGCAGTATTGCATTAGTAATTTTTTACTTTATTCTATTTCTTGGCCAATCACATTTGATTTTACAGTAGTTTTTTGACTTGGATCTTTCTATTCAACCTGTCAAGAAGCAGAAATTACCATGATATCATCAATATCACGTAGTTTTCCGACGTCATTTTTTTAACGTTGTCTTATTTTATGACACTCAAACACTTAAACTAAAATAACAGAGTTTAAGAAATTATGTAAAATTATTATATTTGAGAACAATCTAGCAATCTATTGCTGATGTTTCAGCGCATCAACACTGGGCTCCCGTCTCTTGCCGTTCCCCGGGTCCGTGGACATTTTTTGACCCCGTGATAGCAAGTCAACTGGCGCTAATGGGTTAAGGGCCCAGAATCCAATTTTTCTCTATCACAGAGTAACTGTTTTTTTTTTTTTTTTTTATTAATGGTTAATGTGTCTGAATGATCATATCCACAATATAAATTAACTATCAATTATTCTAATAAAGTTCTTATTTAATCTTGAATATATTAAAATCACCTTTATTCTGTTACTCTTAACTAAATATACTGAGAGTGAGTGTGTGTGTGTGTGTGTGTGTGTGTGTGTGTGTGTGTGTGTGTGTGTGTGTGTGTGTGTGTGTGTGTGTGTGTGTGTGTGTGTGTGTGTGTGCGCGCGCGCGTGCATACATACATTCCTGGATATATAGATATAGATAGACATATATATTTATAATTAAATAAATTCTAGATCATCTGCAAAATATACATATATTTTTAATTTTCATCCATTTACTTTTTGGAAAGAATCAACATTATCAAAATTATCAAAAACCACAAGGTAATTAATCTTGAAATGCTCTCAATTGTAATTGATATCCCCACTAAATCTGGATGTGACAGCATG
>BOPN01000915.1:350534-355534 GCA_017312705.2 Penaeus japonicus
ATACTAGCATAAGCTTTTCTTTGCAATACCTTTGATGGGTTGCATTAAATTATGAAATGCTCGTCTCAATTACGTAGATAATGTAATGAATTACTTCAGCCTTAATAAATACAGTTCAAGGGGATTGGTACAATTGTAATAAAGGACAAGTATTCGGATTTTTTTTTTCTAAATTAATATATTACATGCAAGTCGGCCATAATGAATAGATAACCGTGTACAACTGCAGATGTTGTACATGAAGGTTATCTGTTGATATGGAATATCGATAAGATATGAAAGAGTATCCTTGGTCTTAGCATAAGAATGTGAACGTTGAAAAAATGTTGAGAAACTTTTTATGAGTTCCATGACATTGTTATCATTATAATTTTTTATCATTGCACTCTTATGATAATTCTATTATCATTGTCATTCATGATTATTAACACTATTCTATTAATATGGTTATTATTGTTAAATTATAATTATCATATTAATATTATTGAATAATGATGTTATTTTTGTTATCACTATTACATTCATCATTACTATTGTTGCTATCATTATTATCATTATTGTTGCTATCATTATTGTTATCAACATTATTATCTTTATTATCAATACTATCATTCTTCTTACTATTATTATCATTATAATTATCATTATAATTTTATTATCATTATATTGATTATGATGATTATCATAATAATCCTTATTATTATCACGACTGTAATTGTTATGATAATTGGCATTGTCCTTATTTCATTGTTATTATCATCATTGTTATTATTAATATTCCTGTTATGATTGTTGTTATTATCATTATTGTAATTATCATTGCCATTAATATAATTTTTATCATCATTATTATTAGTAGTAGTAATCTTTATCATTATTGCTATCATTACTATTACAAACATTATCGTTATTATCATTATCATATTATATTATATCATTATCAATATGACTATCATTATTATTACCATTATTAATTATCTCGTCCTCGGAATTAATGTAGTTCCTAGGACGAGATAATCGACACCCTTACGTTGTGAGTCATTCGGTTTCATTTGTACTTTTTTTTATACATTTGTTTTTATTGTTACCAATATTGTTATTACTATTATTATCATCATTGTTATTAATATTATTACCATTGTTATTATTATTAAAACAATCATTATCATTATAATTATTACTATTAGATCATTATCATCATTGTTATTATCTTATTACCATTATTATTTTTGTTATTTTATTATCAACATTATCAGTTACATTTTTTATCATTAGTATTGTCATTATCACCATTATCATCATCACAGTCATCTTCAAAGATATTTCTGTCCATGGTACTATGCTACAATGATTGTCATGAATATTACTATCATTATTATTACTATCATCATTGTTTTTGTTGTGGTTGTAATTATCATTGTTATTACTATTATCATTGTTATTATCATCGTTCTTATTAATAACAATATAATAACAATTATTTTGTTATTGACATTAATATTACTATTATACTGTCATTATATTGTCATTGTTATCACGTCATTATTATCATTATGGTCATTGTTATCACCATCATTATTGTCATTACTATTTCATTATCATACTTTCAGTTATCATTATCATTGTTATTATCCTTAGTATTGTTATCATCGTCATTATTCTTAATATTGTTATCATCGTCACCATTATTATCAGAACAGTGTTGTAGTTGTTATTATTGTAATTAATATCATTCTTATCATATACAGTATTATCACTGTCATATTGCATATTATGCATATTACATTTTATCTTTTCTCATGTGATGATTGATTTCACCGAACTTTGGGCCGCCGATTTTTTTTGAAAGTTTTGGCTATCAGTTCCCACTCAGACCGCATTTCCAATACCAAGACGAACTACATAAATTCAGTCAGCTCTAAAAATTATAAAGTAAATTGTGACACGGTCAAGTGCTACTTTTCTCAACCTCTGGGTCGTGATCCAAAATTTGGTCACCAATATATTTACTTGGGCCGCTGATGTCTGATGACTGCGATTATCAGGCAGGGACAGAATTTTGGGTTGCTATTCAGAAAGGTTAAGAACAATTAGTATTTAAATCTTATTTATCACTCGAAAGATGCTACATAAGTATAAATCCACTACTCCACAAGGGGATTGGGTGATACGGGGATTTTTAACACTTCAAGGGACAAAATGCATTTTCACCGTAACCTAAATAACTTTCATAATTCTATATATCGTTTATTCCTCTATTATGGGGGTGTAATTTGATCCATCTCTGCCCAGGATCATGCATATCGTACCAAGATTTTGAATCTTGCATAACACACAGTGGGAAGGATTCTCTACCGTTACAGAATGGATAGTAGAGCTCGTGTGTTTGGCATTTGTCCAAATGTATAGCTATAATAGTACCGTAGATAGAATGTTTGTATTCTGTACATTCTCAATGCCAGTAAGATGATATTGGTCTTCTTTCATTTCCAAGCTGAGCGAGATACTAAGATGTACTAAGAGTAATCTTTAAAAATAACTTGAATGGCACACCATCTATCAAAAAGGAGGTGAGGATGTAAAGTATTCCGAAACACGGAGTTTATTAGTATTAGCGGTGTTAATTGTCATTATTCACACCATACTAATTACATTTCATAAAAAAAAAAATAGTGTAGATCAGTGTTATCATCGTTATCATTGTGCTTATGGCGATATTTCATCGGGATTCTTTTGCTGGGTAATGTTATTATAATTGTTTTTTCATCACATCCTTCTCATGACAAAGTTTATTTTCCATTATGAATCAGCTATTGTCAGTATGTCCTTATTATTATCGCTATCATTATTAGGATTTTTATCATGTTTAGCATCACCATTATTGCTATGGTTATCATTAATATTGTTATAACAATTATTATTACTATCATTCCTATCTTCCATGAAACATACACACATTCCGTATTAATCATTCTCATTATCATCATTATTGATGAAATAGATATCATAATCATTACTTCACAGTTATATTTCTTAGCAACATCACCCTCGTGTAACCACTAGGGTGATGTAGGCCTATGGGACTACAGGACCAGAAAGAATACCCTGCATAGCTCCCCCTTCCCCTCCTTGGAATTTCATTTGAATTTCCCTTCGTGATGTATTCTTATGTTAACAGAGGCAACGATATATGAATAGTTAAACAAGGATTGAAACTGAAGTGATTACCTCAAGATTTTTTTTACATTTTTTTTCGCAAGAAACACGTAAATTTCCCTGACATTTTACTTTTACTTATTGAAAATAATCAGCTGTATATAATAACTAGCATAATAAATGTACAACTGCAGTGTACATGATTATGATTTGATTATATTCATTTTTCAGTATTACGTTTCCACAGCAAGCAATCACCGGGCGAAAAGCAATCAGAACCAAGATTTACAGATATATATATATATCTGGGGCGGAACCAATCACCCAGATGATCAGAGAATATATCATTTTTATTGTCTTACTTGATATCATTATAATTACTACTACTGCTTTTATCTGTGTTGTGATTCTTGTAACAGTTATTACTATAACTATTATTATGTTCATTATGATAATACGCGTTATTTCCAATATCATCGTTATTATCATTATCATTAATATTGCAACTGTAATCATGATTATCATCATCACCATCTCCGATAGTATTACCATTTCTGATAATGTAATTTTACCACTATGCTATTGATATCATCGTCATTATGAATATACATTGGCAGTGCAATCTCGCCGGTTTATTCATGATATTACTTTTATAGATAATGTTACGAACAATATTCGGGTTATAAGAGACTTCGTAAAGAACTATTTTTGCATTGATTAGATAAGTGAAATGTACTGTACCTAAAACATAATTTGCTTAAAAGTATCCTTTAGAACAGAGGATAAGAAATCTTTATGACACTTTTCATGTCACTAGATGAATATTCAATTCATCGAAGTTTATTTGACACAAGTACGCAGCCGAAGTTACAGTAGGCCTACATGTAGTTCTGTAACAAATAAAAACATTCGGTACTATAGTTTCCCTCTGTCCGGAATTTCGATATAAAACCGAAAAAGATCTAGGCAATTACTGCTGCAATATACCAATATGCAATATTAATTCCTCCAGAATGAAGATTACCTCCTTGAAGCTTTCATTTGATTCTTTCTCTCTCCCCACGGCGCAGTTATAGATTCACATAATTTGTACATTCCATCATTATGCAAATAAAAGTGTAACCCCAAAATTTTATGAAGGATCATGTGTAGCTGACTTCTCCTCTGAGTGCTCTCGCAGTGCCAAAGAGCTTCTACCCAATATCTGATCATCTCCGCTCTGCCAATCCGACCGACGCATGTTCCCGTTGGACAGGGATGGGCCATAACCAACAATCATAGCAGGTTTGCTCTGTTGACATGTGTTTGTTTAGGCATGGTTGTTAGTTGATGTTAGGGATGAGGTCTCCTGGATTTTAATAGAACGTTAATCTTGGGGACAGACTTTTTAAAGTAACTGGTATTTGAAGAACATTTTCGTAATTTGATGGTACGTTGTTGTTCATATATGTCACGGTCTATTATTAAGTTTGTGAAAACGGACATATTTCCGTGTATATAATTTTGCAAAACCCCTGAAATCGACGGGTTTCACACACACACACACACACACACACATATATATAAATATATATATATATATATATATATATATATATATATATATATACATATATACATATATATATTATATATATATATATATATATATATATATATATATATATATATATATATATATATATATATATTATATATATTATATATATATATATATATATATATATATATATATATATATATTATATACATATATACATATATATATATATATATATATATATATATATATATATATATATAAATATAAATATATATATACATATATATATATATATATATAC
>BOPN01000915.1:363034-370534 GCA_017312705.2 Penaeus japonicus
CCCCTCTCTCTCATTTTCCTTCTTTTTCACTCTCGTGTATCTATCTGCCTTGCTTATTTCTTGTGTCTCCCACCTCTCTCTCTCTCTCTCTCTCTCTCTCTCTCTCTCTCTCTCTCTCTCTCTCTCTCTCTCTCTCTCTCTCTCTCTCTCTCTCTCTTTCTCTTTCTCTTTGTCTATCGATAGAGATATATGTAGATACATACATATATATGTATATATATATATATATTTATATATATGTATATATATATATATATATATTTATATATATGTATATATATATAAATACATATACATACATACATACATACATACATACATACAAATACACATACACAGCTAGATACGCACATGTATATATGTGTATATGTACGTATATTTCTTGCGCGCCAGTCTTTGTATAAATGATTGGCCGCGTGAGTGCCTAACAGAAAAATGAAACTTCGATGTAGTGGAAAAAGGTGAGAAGCTGGAGATCAGGAAAGATGGTGACGAGGAACAGTTTTCTTTGAGTTGTGTGCGTCTGTTCAGTTTACCGACCCTTTTTGTTTCCCATATTGCCTTTTCATAACTCGTCCTGTTCCTTGTCTAACGCTGTGACACGTAGTTCACAGCTGGAATTGACTTTCACTGCCTCCTCTCGTCTCTTAGACAACCTCTCTTTGGTATTCAGTGTAGCAATACCATTGACTAAGTTCATTCGTATCTTTTCCCTTTTCCTGAGTCATTCTCGTTGTCCTTTCATATCGCGTGCCCTCATTCCATGGAGTTCTACCATCCTGTCAGTCTCTGCGCCTTTTCATTCATGGCTTTTTCCCATGGCCTATGCCGACGTCCTCAATCCCCAGATGTTGTTTTATGTCCCTCGTCCGCCGCCGTGTGCTCTTCCCCTTGTCCCCACAGGTCATGTGACGGGAGAGTAGAGGGTCATTAAAGGTCGTGATGGTCAGATTCTGGCTGTTAAGGGCTTGTATCTGTGATCTCGAAATTCTGATGATCCAGCGCGCAGAGCCGACGTTCAGAACTTTTACGATTTTTTAAAAATAATTATAATTCGTTGGAATGGTTTTGTGTTGTACTCAGTATTTGATTTGAATGAAGGAGTCTACAAATTTTCTTGTTCGTAGCGGACTGAAAACTCGTCTTTTTACTAAGATAATTCCATTATAGAAAGTTGGTACACCATTACAGTTTGGTACATATGTAAGTGCTATTTACAGAAACGATTTTAACGTCGACAGGTTAGTGAATGATATATGCTGTGTCGACTGTGATGAAGTCATTGCATAATGTCATAGGTCGAAATGTCATAAACTACAAAATATAAGGCAGTGAATCTGAAGATACGGCGGAGAAACGTTGTTACAGTTTCACATATTTGCGCATGTTTCTTTATGACCAGGTACGCTATATTACCTAGGATTTTTTCATTATTGTTGTCATATCCCTTCTGTACCGATAACGAAATGGAAGATTTACTGTATATACATGCAGGTCTATTGTGTTTTAAATACACATTATTGATATAAGATAAAACGTAGGGATTCAGCATTACGATGGTGGTTTCTATTGCAACGCGAGATAAACCATGTGTACAACGGGTAATTGGCTCATCTGCAAAATGCTTACTCGGCCGTCGCGCAGATTGCTCACAACTCACAACCCAGACGCTGGCCATTGCGCCCTCCCGATATGGTTTGCTTGAACCCCGCCTCACTGTTCCTGTGTATTTATTTTTCGTTTGACAGTGCGAATATGGGCAGTGTGTTTATCTGTGGCAGGTGTTGGGGAATAGTGAATGGATATGGGTATAGGTGGACATGAAAAATATAAGAATACTTTAAAGAAAATAATGAAATTAGGTTTGCGTACGTTCCCACTAACTGAATCCATATTAAATTCGATTAGGCCCGTTAACTTTAATTTTGAACTACTGAAATTCTTTATAGTATTTTCCTTAGGGATTACTCTGGCGACAGATCGAGAAGGAATAGTAAGGAATATTAAGTGTACTGGGCCGGCCATAGCCGGCCCAGTACACTTCCAGGTAAGGCGACACCAGAGTGGGGCTGACGGTGTAGTATGGCCTCGGCGTTAACTCGCCGCCGCCGTACGACTGACAGCTGCCTGCACTCTGACCTCTTCTTCGGCTGCCTCGGCAGTTACTGAGATTACCTTTTTTGTCAGGGCTCCACCGATGCCATGTCCTATTGGGAAGAATCATCACATTCTAAAGCAACGGGGCAAAATGAAGGTCCTGTCGATAACTGTATGATGCAACGGGAAACCTCCTCCTCCTGTGAGATGACAGAAACTACAGAATATGCCGTGCTCTGTCCCCTACTAAATTCCTTATAGTTCATCGCCCGAAGGCATTACGACTCT
This sequence comes from Penaeus japonicus, assembly GCA_017312705.2. NCBI lineage: Eukaryota > Metazoa > Arthropoda > Malacostraca > Decapoda > Penaeidae > Penaeus > Penaeus japonicus. The sequence continues at coordinate 365,420 of BOPN01000915.1, forward strand.
GTAGCTGCATACAAATTAATAGATTTTCGGGAGCGGAAACAGAAGAATGTTACCTGCTGTAAGACGACGCAGGTTCGCTGTTCGATGCATGAAGCTCTGAGTTGGCATTTTCGCCCTTTCCATGAAGGAGAACGCAGGGATTTAGTGGAAAGTATTATTAATTTTATTATTCCAGTTATTCAATTAACAACGAGGGCTGTCTTTCCTTGCCCTGATCCGCCTCCTAATTTTGCCAAGAACTATTGAAGCATCGGCGATAAGGCTTGCAGATGCCAAGAACACATATTTTAGGGACGGCAAGCCTGCCTTGTGATTCATCTTGCTGCCCGTTACGCCATATTTCTTTTGGCCATGTTCAAGGTTTATTATCATCTTGGGGGTTATAAGTTGTTGTCTTGCGGTGTTTGTCTCGTTTACCCGTAGGGAGAAAGAGAGAGGGTTGATATTGGGAGTGGGCGCACCATTCCCAGCTGTCTTGAGTTTGACGATAGAGCTAATGGTGGGATTACTCATAGTCTTCTTACTCTTGACTACAAGAAAATACTCCTTTATATTGTTTCTGACATCTGTGATTACCATCATCCTTCCTGCCTTCCCTCTTTCTCTCACTCATTTCTTCCTTTTTCCCTCCCTCCGTCTTCCCTTCCTTTTTTTTCTCTCTCTCTTCCTTCCTTCTATCAGCTTATCAGTCTATCATTCTCTCTCTCTATTTGTCTACCTATTTCCCTCTCTGCCTCATAGATTTATATATCTTATCATGTTCTGTATATTTTACGAATTAAATATAATGGTCATAGAGTATTAAGAAGATAATCTAATTATAGGAAAGGAAATGGTATGTATATGTATATTTTTGTCACACACACAAACACATACAAACACACACAAACACACACATACACACATAAACAAACACATACATACACACATAAACAAACACATACATACACACACACATAATCACACATACACACACAAATACATACATACACACATAAACAAACAAATACATACACACACATACTCACGTACATGTACACACACATATTCACACACATGTACACACACACACACACACACACACACACACACACACACACACACACACACACACACACACACACACACACACACACACACACACACACACACACACACACACACACACACACACACACACACACACACACACACACACACACACACACACACATATATATATATATATATATATATATATATATATATATATATATAGAGAGAGAGAGAGAGAGAGAGAGAGAGAGAGAGAGAGAGAGAGAGAGAGAGAGGGAGAGGGGGGAGGAAGGGAGAGAGTAAGGGATGGAGAGACGGGGGAAAGAGAGAGGAGACTAGAAAAAGAGAAAGAAAAGAAATAAAGAAAGAAGAGAGCGAGAGAGGGACAAGGAAAGGGAGGGGGAGAGGGACACGGAGATGTGGGGGAGAGACGAGGAGAGGGAGGGGGAGAGGGAAGGAGAGAGAGAGAGAGAGTGTGTGTAGTATAAAGGGTTATTTGCTTTGTAGTTTCAAAGGGGAATAAGAAAACCATGTGAATTTTATTTTAGCGTTGCGACCTATTGTTTTGCAATTCCGTTTTTAGATGCCAGTTCTTGTTAGAAGGATCATTACAGTCAAATATACTTTGGGCCTCTATAACTAGGCAATTTATCTGCAACATTTAAATTAGAGCATGTTTATTTTTATTTTACATACATTTTTTTTCTCTAAGCAATCGATTACTACTCGATCAACACACCTTCCCTTGCACCGCTATCGGCCAAAGAGGAAATCAGATAGAAGATATAAAGCAAGATTTTTAAGCGTTGTTTTGCGGGGAAAAGGAGATCGTTTCCAACCTCCCTTTCTTTTTCCTTATTGAAAATTAAAGTTTAGACAAAAGATAGTTTCTGCAATAGGGAAATAAGCTGAGATATCACAGTAGTGTATGTTCACAAGAATAGCCGTGGCCTCTCTCGAGGGCAATTTCATGTGCAGTGACATAAAGACGTCCAGAGGGCGGGATTCAAGTAATGATATATAGGTCTTTATCTCTAATTATCGAAAGGACTTGTGGTGTACTGAGGGAAGTGGGAATTAGCTTATAATTGAATTTTTATTCCCCGAATTTGCATTTTCACCAAAACACTTGTTAGATGACCGAAAAAGCTGTCAATACCCTTTCATCCGTATTAACACTATTGACAGTATACCCACGAGTCGAGAGTATCTTTTAACCGGTTTGCAAACCGAAGACTCTATTGCCACATAAGTGATAGGCCCAATTGTAGCGGAATTTCGCTCTGGATAACCCATAATATCCTGTTTCTCGCGAAGAAACGGTGGGTCGGCGTGAGAAGGCGGGAGTCAAATAACAATTAACAAATAACTGCTTTGGTCTTGTTGACTATATGACACCTGAGGGATTTCCATGCCTAGTGTTATTTGGCACGAGAGCTAGCGAGTAGATGACTAGAGTAGATGCTCAATAGCAAACCAAAAGCTTGTGTGCGCAAGACGTCCTTTACAGTTCTCGGGCGATTCGCTGTTTGTCACGTTATTGCTAGTGCTTTGGGTTTCAGCGACCCCTATATTTTATACACCTATGTTCAAAATGAACACAATCAATTTTAACTAAATTTGAAATATGACCGTGGCCGTAAGCCCAATAGAATGCTTAGGAGAGCTTGCTGCTTTATGAAAGCTCTTCTGGCTGATCGCTAGTATTGTTTTCTACTGATTTGTACGTATGTATATAGAGCCAATACGCTTCGAAGCCCTTGTTTGTTTGAATGGGGATGATGCATAAGACGACATCAATGAAAATACCAGAATAAAGAAAATGTTTTGGGCTAATATTTTTATATATATGCACTTGATTTATTGTTGATTTGTTAGCACACGGTATATAACTTGATTTCACTTTTAAGCTCAGAGCTGGATGAGTAAAGAAAGGTAAGAATAGGAATAATATTGGTGTATCGCTTCGGACATACATTATTCATCGTGCTTTACAGAAAGCAACGCTTGCATTCGTCGATGTTTTAGCTATCGCAAAATAACTCAGCTAATGGCGAATCTTTATTCATGAGTTTGTTTTTATTTACAGCATATTCGAGAGTTGGATTCTGAATATAGGTAAAAGTAGAATAAATATCCAACGTGCTTAGATCTACGCATAAAAGGGTATTCATAGAACAACGTTGCAGTGGCATATCACAATATTTAACCAGTAAGGTAAATCATGAGAAAACATTCCGTGAGAAGGGGGATTGAACAACTTGAACAGTGAACAGTGTTTGGCGAGAGTGGTGTCAGATCGATGTCACCCGCCTTGATTGACGTTGAAATATTGATGAGCGGTATAAATGTGGGATTTGTGATACAGTGCACCAAGGACATACCATTTTCGATCTTGACTGTTGAATTTTACCTTGCGTCTTCCGATGTCTAAACCATAGGCTAGGGACAGTGATGGCGCCTTTGTGCTGGGGTTGTGTTGCTGATGATCGATAGTGGAAGACAGTTGTTAGCTTTCTCCACGTGAGCGACAGTTTTGTTTGCGGTGTGGTATCCTGGAAAGAGGCAAAATTGGCCTTGTGTTGTTCAAAACTCTTGCTAATGAGAAAATAAAATGCAAAATGAATTGATAAAATGATGTAGAAGAAGGAATATTAAGGCATTCATTTTCATCCACGTAATATTGTTCCAATATATTTTCTCGTATCAGATCGCCTGTTTTCCAACCGATCTTGGTCATCATTGTAAAGGTTTTAAAGCAACGGAAAGTTTACTTTGAATTCGCAGCAACTTGGATCAACTTAGGCTTTGAAAGTCTACATTCATATAGACATTCATATCTCGATGGAATGCATCTACAATAGATATATAAAAAAATGTACATATCAGTGAAATACATACATGTTATTTCTCCACCTTTAGTCTAATATATAGATACTTCAGCAAGTATTTTGTTTCATATCAGTCGTGTCAGTGAATTTTCCTCCTCCGTCGGTAGCCAAAGTACTCCCCTTCCTCAGAGATTACCATACACATTTCTCTCGGAAACAGGCATAGCTATGAACCACTGCAAAGGGAGTGGGAAAGGAAATCTCCCTCGTTGTCGGCGGTAAAAGCAAACGAGCATCAGGTTTTAATTGCTTCCCCGACCGTCTAACATGAAACAAATTAAGAAAATTTGAATTGCTCTGTATTCTTCTCTCTCTCTCCGCTTCTTAATCGCCGAAGATTTTTCTTTCAACCGGGCCTTGGAGTTGAAAATGGATTAGTAGTGTGAAGGAGAGAGGGTGTTATAAATTTTGAAGGAAGGAGGTAGCTGAGAGAGACGCGATGAGTGAAAAGAGCTCGATGAGAAATTTTGAGCGGGCAAACATTTGAAACAAATTGGTGAGTCGAAAGAGTTTCAAAGAAAACGTGAAAAAAATTAGATGGATAAAGATGCTAGGAGAAGAAAGTGTTGAAAGAATGGGGTGAGAGGGATGAAGGTGCGAATTGAAGTGGTGAGTGGAAAGAGCGTGAAAGAACTCGGGTACTTATGGAACTCGAGTGTAGGGATTCCAGAGAATCAGTTCTGGCGGTTCAAGAGGCGATGCGAAGGCGGGAAGAGAAACCCAGACGGAGGGTACTTGACGTGAAGAGACGTTGCAGATACTCCGTTTCTCCGTTTTATTTTGAAGGTAGGCGTTGGAACGCAAGGGCTTTTGATTTCCTTTAGCAGGTAGTGTCAGATGGCTACATAAGAGAACCACGTAATCGCACCCACAGTTTTAACCCTCAGCGACGAGCTTCACCACGTATGTTATCACAGACCCTTCCGTCTTCTCCTCAGTCCACATACATAATTTAGAGATACATACACACATAAAAGAACCTTGCCTCTTTACACAACCATCACCCTCAAAGCCACATTCTTACCTAACATTCGCACCCGAGTCCTCTTTCTCACAGCCGTCATGCTTCCCATCAACCGGGCCTCGGAAATTCACACCTACACCCAAGGTCCTTGCTTACATCCAAGTCACTCAGCCACCACGTCATCTCGCTCCTTCCAACACCTGTCGCGTCCTGGCCTCCCACACT
>BOPN01000916.1:25000-27500 GCA_017312705.2 Penaeus japonicus
TAAACTTGAAATCCTTTAGCCATGAAAGGCCCGTCATCACAGCTCGAATCACCGAACTACTTCACGGAATCCCCGGCCTTCATCACCCAACATCGAAGTCATCACCATCAAGGCGGCGGAGGCTGATAATCACGTCAGTGTGTGTGCTGCCTCTTCCGGAGTGGGTGGGGGGGGTTGGGGGGGGGGGGTCGGTGGCCTCTGGAGCCTAAGCAGGGAGGATGCTGAGGGTGATGGTGCTGAGAGTGATGGTGCTGAGGGTGATGGTGCTGAGGGTGATGGTGCTGAGAGTGATGGTGCTGAGAGTGATGGTTCTGAGGGTGATGGTGCTGAGGGTGATGGTGCTGAGAGTGATGGTGCTGAGGGTGATGGTGCTGAGGGTGATGGTGCTGAGGGTGATGGTGCTGAGGGTGATGGTGCTGATAATAAAATAAAAAGTAAAAAAAAAAAAAAAAAAAAATTCACTTGGCAATTAAACTTGAAATCCTTTAGCCATGAAAGGCCCGTCATCACAGCTCGAATCACCGAACTTCTTCACGGAATCCCCGGCCTTCATCACCCAACATCGAAGTCATCACCATCAAGGCGGCGGAGGCTGATAATCACGTCAGTGTGTGTGCTGCCTCTTCCGGAGTGGATGGGGGGGTGGGGGTGGGTTGGTGGGGTGGGGGGGTGGGGGGAGGGTCGTTGGTCTCTGGAGCCTAAGCAGGGAGGGTGGTGAGGGTGATGGTGCTGAGGGTGATGGTGCCGAGGGTGATGGTGCTGAAGGTGATGGTGCTGAGGGTGATGGTGCTGAGGGTGATGGTGCTGAGGGTGACGGTGCTGAGGGTGATGGTTCTGAGGGTGATGGTGCCGAGGGTGATGGTGCTGAAGGTGATGGTGCCGAGGGTGATGGTGCTGAGGGTGATGGTGCTGAGGGTGATGGTGCTGAGGGTGATGGTGCCGAGGGTGATGGTGCTGAGGGTGATGGTGCTGAGGGTGATGGTGCTGAGGGTGATGGTGCTGAAGGTGATGGTGCCGAGGGTGATGGTGCTGAAGGTGATGGTGCCGAGGGTGATGGTGCTGAGGGTGATGGTGCCGAGGGTGATGGTGCTGAGGGTGATGGTGCTGAGGGTGATGGTGCTGAGGGTGATGGTGCTGAGGGTGATGGTGCTGAGGGTGATGGTGCCGAGGGTGATGGTGCTGAGGGTGATGGTGCCGAGGGTGATGGTGCTGAGGGTGATGGTGCTATGACGGAGAAAAAGGAGTTTGTGAATCGCTTCGCTCTTTATTTGTTTCTGTTTTTTTTCCGCGGTCTTTTTCTTCCTCTCGGGGAGCATTTCCGCAACTTGGGCTGGTTTCAAGACAGGACGAGTTTTCCCCTCTCGCTCCACGGGTTTCTTCTTATATACGTATGTACATGCACACGTACAAACAAGCACAGACACACAAACGCAGAAACACACACAAAAACACACACACACATATATATACATATATATATATCTACAATTAAACAAATAATATGATTCATACCATTACTATCAAACAAGTCATGTACAGGTGTAAAATTGATGTGCTGAGGGTGATGGTGCCGAGGGTGATGGTGCTGAGGGTGATGGTGCTGAGAGTGATGGTGCTGAGGGTGATGGTGCTGAGGGTGATGGTGCTGAGGGTGATGGTGCTGAGGGTGATGGTGCTGAGGGTGATGGTGCCGAGGGAACAGATGGTGCTGAGGGTGATGGTGCTGAGAGGATGGTGCTGGGAGGGGTGATGGTGCTAAGGGTGATGGTGCTGAGAGTGATGGTGCTGAGGGTGATGGTGCTGAGGGTGATGGTGCCGAGGGTGATGGGGGTGAGGGTGATGGTGCTGAGGGTGATGGTGCTGAGAGTGATGGTGCTGAGGGTGATGGTGCTGAGGGTGATGGTGCCGAGGGTGATGGTGCTGAGGGTGATGGTGCTGAGAGTGATGGTGCTGAGGGTGATGGTGCTGAGGGTGATGGTGCTGAGGGTGATGGTGCTGAGGGTGATGGTGCTGAGGGTGATGGTGCTGAGGGTGATGGTGCTGAGGGTGATGGTGCTGAGAGTGATGGTGCTGAGGGTGATGGTGCTGAGGGTGATGGTGCTGAGAGTGATGGTGCTGAGGGTGATGGTGCTGAGGGTGATGGTGCCGAGGGTGATGGTGCTGAGGGTGATGGTGCCGGGAGGGTGATGTGGTGCCGAGGGTGATGGTGCTGGAGGGTGATGGTGCTGAGGGTGATGGTGCTGAGAGTGGATTGTGTTGAGGGTGATGGTGCTGAGGGTGATGGTGCTGAGGGTGATGGTGCCGAGGGTGATGGTGCTGAGGGTGATGGTGCTGAGGGTGATGGTGCTGAGGGTGATGGTGCTGAGGGTGATGGTGCTGAAGGTGATGGTGCTGAGGGTGATGGTGCTGAGGGTGATGGTGCTGAGGGTGATGGTGCTGAGGGTGATGGTGCTGAGGGTGATGGTGCTGAGGGTGATGGTGCTGAGGGTGATGGTGCTGA
>BOPN01000916.1:37500-40000 GCA_017312705.2 Penaeus japonicus
TTTGTTTTGAGTATGAGTAGTTGGCAATCATATATTGAGAACGGACGATCTTACGCAAATTTGTTATTCATCTGAACAAAATTTGAGGTTTATATAACAAAAGTTAAATAAGAATAAGTAAATAGATGAATAACATCGATAATAATGATAATGACTATGATGATAATGACAATAATAGTAATAATAATAACAATGATAATAATGATGATAATAACAACAACAATAATGATAATAATAACAATAATGATAATGATAATAAAAATAAAAAGTAGATGTTTTCCTAAACAGTCAAATTCAGTGTAATCTTCTTCCTTGATCAAAATCTCAAGCATGTCTACCAGTGAGCACTTTAAGGACATGAGAGGCACGTAGCCTGAATCCTTTGAGCTGGATGTGCTCTGGCGAAAGTGCTTAGTCTTACAACGATCGATATTCACTATTTCTCTATCTCGCTCCAAGAAGAATAGCTCATTATCAATCACCAGAGTAGTATTTTTTTTCTATATGAACACCAAGTTTTTACTGAATATCTGCACCGAGAGTTCAGAATCATTGGATGAACACTTCTAAGAGGAAACTTCAGTAATAAAAGTTGCTGAGGTTTTTCCAGATCTGGAGGTAGGTAACTGCCCTCTTGACCTTATAAAGTGCTCTCTGAGTTTTGAACTTTCTTGTAAACAGCCCTTGCAATATTGCAGAGAGTTCTAGATTCTTTCAAAGAGAATACCGTCCGAGGTAAGAAGGGTGGCTAAAACATGTTAAGAGAAACTGGAAAACAAATTTGCATTTTGGTAACATCAGGTATTTTCGAGAAAGTAAGAAAACTTTGCAATATCTAAACGAATAACAACGATCCGAACTGCTAATTTATTGCACTGCATTCTTTAATAACATGTTATTTTAGGGCTGAAAACTTTTGACTCGGGCATTGTGCCTGTAAAGTTTGAAGCTTCACAGCAAGCTAATTGACTAGACTATATAAACACTCAAACTCTAAGTCTGCATTCTGCTTCGGGTTAGAACAAATTGATGAATATAACAAAAATGATAATGGTGATGATAATAAGTATGATGGTGATGATTATAATAGCAATGATAATGATAATAATAATAATGATAACATTTATGATATTGTAATATTGATGACGATGATGATAATATTAATGATAATGAAGATAATAATGATAGTAATAATAATAACAGTAGTTATACTAGAATGATAATAATGATAGAGATAATGACGATAACAATTATTTAGATGATACTACTAATGATAGCAATAATGATGACAATGACAGTAATGATGGTGACAATAATAATAATAATAATGATAATGATAAAAAGAATAATAAAACTCCTTTTGTTCAGCATGTTATTGCTAAAGACGACCATGTGATATACCAAGTGTCTGTGTCTAATATAAGCAACGATCATTTCTTCGGTTAATTATATTAACCAAAGTGATGAAAAATAGACAAACAACATAGACAAAAAAATCAACACCACAAAGAAGAGAGAAAACACCAGGCAACGTATCAACCAGCATCATATCATCAGTGTCACAAAGCCTTGGATAGCAATACTCGATCGCCAATACCAAAATGAGGTATATCACAACACCAGTACCGTAAAGAGCTATACCACACCAGTTCCGCAAAAGCAACACCACAGCACCAGTTCCCCAAGAGCAACACCACAACACTAGTTCCCAAGAGCAACACCACAACACCAGTTCCCCAAGAGCAACACCACAACACCAGTTCCCCAAGAGCAACACCACAACACTAGTTCCCAAGAGCAACACCACAACACCAGTTCCCCAAGAGCAACACCACAACACCAGTTCCTCAAGAGCAACACCACAACACCAGTTCCTCAAGAGCAACACCACAACACCAGTTCCCCAAGAGCAACACCACAACACCATTTCCCCAAGAGCAACACCACAACACCATTTCCCCAAGAGCAACACCACAACACCAATTCCCCAAGAGCCACACCACACAGAGCAGAGCAACAGAGCCACCGTTAAAACAGTCACACAGTTCAGCTCCCAGTCTCCACTCACGGCCTAAGGAGAGTCCAGCACCGCCTGCCACCTCCCCCCTCCCCCCTCCCCCCTCCCGGCGACAGAATGCACCCCAGGGCAGTGGGGGGGAGGGGGGAGATGCCTCTCGAAGTTAAAAGCAAAGGAGGAGGGATGCTGAGAGTAGCTCCTTTGGGCTTCTTAGAGGCTACGTCTGATCTTGTTGTTAGCTGATGTGTTTGTGGAATTTGATCGTTGTGAGGGGAGTCGTGGGTAAAGTTTCCTCGACTCTTGTTTTTGCGTGAATGCGATGCTTGTTTACTATGGTGTGTTGTTGGTTCGTTATGGCTTCGAGGCGGCGGGAAGTTGGGTCATGCATCTGCTGTTTTCCTAATTGTTATGATCTTATTTGTCTGGGAACGATCGATGTTGATAACGTTTAGGATTAATACTGATTAAGGGTGTGTTGTTTCT
>BOPN01000916.1:57500-60000 GCA_017312705.2 Penaeus japonicus
ATTATTTTTGCAGTAATATAGTACAGTACATCCTTTAAGATGTTAAAATAGTGAAATGATAAATAGGTGAGATCTAGAGTCAAAGTTTAATAAAGATGGCTGATCATTACCAATGGTACCACCTCTGCTAGTGCTGCTACATCACCTACTACTGCTTCTACCACCATGTCTTATGCTATAACAACTGCTGCTTCTACTATTTCTCACAAACGCTGCACTTACTGAGCCTAGCATGAGGGAGGTAAAAAAGCGGCTTACCTAAACTGGCAGCTCTGATAGCCTCCATGGTAAAAATCGGTTCGGTTTCTAGGCCTCCCTCGTCGGCGTTTACATCACACTTAATAAAAGTCATTTCGCTCCAACAGAAACAGATTGTGGGGCTCTAGTTTGAGGCCCCAAAGATGGAACCTTTAACTCTCTATGATTACTCTTTTGTATCGTAGCGAAATTTTGAATGTTTCTGTCTGTCTCTGTCTCTCTATCTATCTCTCTACACACACATATACATACATATATATATATATATATATATATATATATATATATATATATATATATATATATATATGTATATATATATATATGTATAAATATATATATATATATATATATATATATATACACACATATATATATATATATATATATATATATATATATATACATATATATATATATATATATATATATATATATATATATATATATATATATATATGTATATATATATATATGTATAAATATATATATATATATATATATATATATACACACACATATATATATGTATATATATATATATATATATATATATATATATATATATATATATATATACATATATATATATATTATATATACATATATATATATATATATATATATATATATATATATATATATATATATATATATGTATATATGCATACATACACATTTTTAAAGCAAATGATTATACAGCCCCTCACCGTAAACAAAGAACTACTCATGTAACAAATTAGAAAGAGTAAACTGACACTGGCATTAGGTAAGTAAAGATGAAAAGAAATGAAAATCTCGGCTCTGCAAACCGTAACTTACAAAAATAAAAAATAAGTAAAAACTCGCGCCACTTCCATTCAGGTTTTCTCCGGCGTCGCGTCGGGGCGTCACGCGGACTCCTCTGGTCGTCGCTGCCGAAGCCGAGAATAGACGGCGAGGATGAACCTGTTGCTCCAGCTGTTTCTTGCTCCTTTCCTCTTACACTTGTCTGCGCCTCTTGAACACAAGGCGCCCCCTTTTTTTTTGTTGAAGTGACTCACTGAGATGAAAGATAGCTCTTCAATCTCGGTTTAGCATTTGTTGTCACATTATAGGAGAAAAATATTTTGTATAAAAAGGAGATTGTTCGACAAAATACCATTCGTCTAGTAGTTATATTTCTGTGCTAGGAATACGATAATATTTGACGTTAACTTCCGGATATGAATCTGAATCATCAGCGGAAACTAGACCTTCTTGTTCCATGATTTAATTTGGGTTATTAGATGATCTATTTCCTCATAAACTCTTTCTTCACCAGAGTTTTTTCCTCTTCGATTTCCATCTTGAAGTAGAGTCAATATATCGCAGATTTTTCGATCAATAAACCCTCCAAGGCACACCCGCCACCCGTCTACATCAGTCCTCAGCCGCCCACACATCGCCACACGCACACACGCACACGCACACAGCCGTGTCCTGAGTAAAAAATCGTCCAGATGAAGCTTAGCCCTTTAGGTCGGCCGGCAGTGACCTTAAGTGATGATTAATGTCACTAAGGACACATTTATCAGAGGATATACGGGCGTGACTAATGTTCCTCGCCCCTACGTCACACCTGGGACGTGTGTGAGGACTTCTTAAGCCGTGGAGGAGGACGCAGGAATAGTAAAAAACAAAACAAGAAAGTTCTTTAAGAATTTATGGCTGGGAATACTGTGCAATGATGATGTGTCTTATGTGTCCCTCTCCTGTTCATGGTGTTGTTATTCACTGTAGAGGAGGGTATTATTTCACAGTTTCAGAGGGGATATATGTAACATGTAAACACTTAAAATCAACAGTAAATGTGAGCGATGTTAGTGTTACAATTTTTCAGGAAGGAGAATTGAATTTTTGATTTTAGCGAGCAATTATTTCTATACCTATCACGAGTCACACAATTAGATGACATTGTGTATATATATATGTATATATATATATATATATATATATATATATATATATATATATATATATATACATACATATATATATACATATATATGTATATATATATATATATATATATATATATATATATATACATACATATATATATATATATATATATGTATATATATATATATATATATATATATATATATATATATATATATATATATATATATATACATATATATATATATATATATATATATATATATATATATATATATATATATATATATATATATATGTATATATATATATATACATA
>BOPN01000916.1:82500-85000 GCA_017312705.2 Penaeus japonicus
GTTACCCTAAACAGCACCACATTAGGCACTAAAGACATCAAATGACATAATCGGGGTGTCCCCAAGACGGGCAAACTTATATCAACATAGAAATACAAATTTTACCTCCCTGACCTGACCTGACCTTGTGGCGTCTGATGCCTGCTGGTGGCGACGTCTTGAGAAGGACGAAGAGGAGAGCGAAGTTGCCTTATGCTGTTGACATTGTTGTTGTTATTGCAATCGATGTTGTTATTGAAGTTTTTATCATGATAGGTTCAAGTCCTCATCATAGTGTTATAATTGGTGGTAACAACTGCAATGATAATAGGACGATAATCATAATGACACTGACAATGGGAGTAAATAGGATAACAGCCATAGCATTAAAGGCTATGGTGTGGATATCAATAATGGTAATGCTGATTATTAATGACAACGCTACTATTAATGATAATAGCAATAATGATAATGACAATAATAGTAATTTTGATAATGATACTACTACTACTGATAACAATAAGGATAATAATAATAACGATGATAATGATAACAATAATGATAATGATGACGATAATAATAATGTTGATAATGATTATAATCATAATAATGTCAATGATAATGATGATAATAATAATGATAACAACACTAGTGATAATGATAGCAATAACAGTAATAATAATGATAATTAAGATGATAGTAATAACACCAATGATAACGACAATAGTGGTAATAATGACAATGATAATGATAATGATGATAATAAGATAATGATGACACTGATTGTAGTGATGATGATTATAATATCAATTATGATAATGATAATACTAAAAATGAAAATAATGAAGATGTTGATAATGATAATAATGATGATAGTAATAATGATGATAATATTATTAATGCTGATAATGGTATCAATGATGAGGATAACAGTAATAATGATGATAATAACGTAATGATAATAAAATGATGATGATAATAGTAATCATAACAGTAATACTACTGCTACTGCTACTACTAATGGTGATGATGTTAATTGTTATAATATAATAATAATGACAGTAATGGTAATGATAAAAACAATGATTATGATATTATTAATTATAATGATAACCTTCATATTGATAATTATCTAAAAATATGATAAGGATACTAATGATAATGATAACGGTAACAGCAATAGCAATAAAGATGAGAATAATAATAAAGATGATGATAGTTATAATAATGCTGATAATGATCATGATAACAATGATAGTAATGATAATGGTGATAATATGATAATAATGATGATGATTAGAATGGTAGTGATTATAATCATGATGATGATAACAATGTTAGAGTTGATAATGATAGTAAAAACTATGGTGATGATGATGATTATGGTGATGATAATGTTGATGATTTTAAACGATAGCAATATTGGAAATATTAATGAAGATGTTTATATTAATAATGATACTACTAATAATGATAAATACCGATGACCATGATAATAGTATTAATGATAAAAATGATAATGATAAGAATGAAGATAATAAAGGTAACAATTCTGATAAAAGCAATTATCAGTAAAAGTTTTCTTTTTATCATTATCAATATCGCAATCATAATATTGGCATTAGTATAAGTGTGAACACACCATAATTGTTATTACTATAATTATCATCGTTATCTTTATTATTAGAATCATTATCACTAGCTATTTCACTATCATCATTAAATTTTTTATTAGTAATTTTACTATGATTATAATTTTATTATTCTTGTTATCATTAATGTTGTTGGTATCATGTCTTTATCATTGTTATTGTCATAATTATTGTTATTAACATTTTTATTGCTATTATCAATATCATTAATGATAAAATCATTATCATTGATATTATTATTAACATTATTATCATCATCTTCATCTGAACCACAGAAAGAAAACACAAATCCATCCCGCCAGGGAGCAAGGGGGCCAGGGGGCCAGGGGGCCAGGGAGCCAGGGGACCAGGGGGCCAGGGAGCTAGGGGGCCAAGGGGCCAGGGGACCAGGGGGGCAGGGAGATAGGGAGCCAGGGAGCTAGGGAGCCAAGGGGCCAGGGGGCCAGGGGGCCAGGGAACGAGGAGCCAGAGAGCCAGGGAGCCAGGGGACCAGGGAACCAGGGAGCTAGGGGGCCAAGGGGCCAGGGGACCAGGGGGGCAGGGAACGAGGAGCCAGAGAGCCAGGGGACCAGGGAACCAGGGACCCAGGGGCTAGGGAGCCGGGGAGCCAGGGAGCCAGGGAGGCGGGGAGCCAGGGAGGCGGGGAGCCAGGGAGCCAGGGAGCCAGGGGCCAGGGAACCAGGGAGCCAGGGAGCCAGGGGCTAGGGAGCCGGGGAGCCAGGGAGCCCTCCACGTGTGAGAACATGAATATTCCCGGCGCACCTTCACACAGGGAGCTCGTACATCATAAAGACGAACGCAACCCTGCATTTTGTGTGACGCCATATTTGCTTTGTGGTTCGCGGTAGAAAGTCTCTGGACCCAAATGA
>BOPN01000916.1:92500-97500 GCA_017312705.2 Penaeus japonicus
CGACTCGTGGCCCTTCCTCCTCGCCCACAGGGGTTTCGAGTCCTCCTTCGAGCGAGACCCCGAGGCGCTCGAGGCCCGACGTTCCCTCTCTCCGCCATGAGGACCCCGGCAGACGCAGCCCTAACGCGTCCGTCCACAGATAAGTCACGACCCGAAGGAAAAAGTTTCCGCTACAGATGCGTCGCGGTGAAAGGCCTGTTCAATGGCCGCCGCCGCCGCTCGGTCGCTAAATATGGGGAAGTCATTCATCATTAGCGAGCCTCGGAGTCATCACCGCGACAAATTGTTCCGTGAGATGATGAATATCTCGGGGCTTATTTGGGCAGCCATTATGGTCCCATAACGAATATTATTGCCACGGTCTCCTTGTAGAACGAGGCGCGCGCCATTCCGAATGCCGGCTTGTCTCGTTGCTTGTTTGTTCTTCCTTCGTCGGCGGCGTTTTGGGTGTTGTGGCTCGGGTTTCTGTCTTTCATGTGTCCTCATTACCATTATATTTATTCTTGGTATCATTAATATTATCACTGTTTATTCTATTTTTATCATTGTTTTCATTACCATTATTGTTGTTATCATCATCCTTATTTTATTATATCGTTATTGTTATTATTATTATTATCATTGTATACATTATTCTTACTGTTATTATTTTCATTATCATTGATATCATTATTATTATTGTCCGTATCATTCATATTGTTACTACTATTGTTATCATTATAATTATTATCATCATTATTACCATCGTTATGATTTTTATCATTGCTATTGTGATCATTATCATTATTATTATCATCATTGTTATGATGTTTTTATTATCATCATTATCATATTTTCATTATCATTATTATCATATTTTTATCATTGTATTTATCATTTTTATCATTACTATCAATCTTGTTATGATTATTACTATCATTATCATATTCATTGCTATCATGATCATCATCAATGTTATCATTACAAATATTTTCATCATTGTGAATACCGTGTATCATTATTGTTACTACTGTTATTAGTTTTTTATGTATATCACTATCTTCCAAAAGAGAATTTAACCCCAGCCATGTTTGGAATGTCAATAGAGGAGGTTTGTAGCACTGTGTTTATTTCACAGCAAATTTCTCTTGTAAATTGGATTGGCATGACTGCGTTCCGTAGAATTTTGCAAGTTGGTATTTACAGCGTCTTTTTTCATTGTTGACTACATCTAGATGGACGGTTATGGTCGCGGTAAGAATTTTTTGCCCTAAATTCTGTCACACTTACACTAACTGACCCCCCCCCCTCCCCTCCAAAAAAATAGGGGGGGGGGGGGGCTGCCTGGTGTCTACATTCTTTGTCTTCTTTTATCCTCCTTTTGTCTTTCAGTTTATATAATGGGGTAAATAATAAAGATTTTTCTCGATTTTCTACTATCTTTAGTTGGAACAGAAGGTTATTGGAATAGATACTTATTTTTTTTCTCGCTATTCTCAACGATTACTTATGTACTTATATGTATATATATTTCTTTGTGTACATGCTCTTCTAAGCGTACATAATTCCACCTATCTGTCTGTTTGTTCGTTCATTTGTTTCTCTTGGAAGATCTTGCGCCACCTATTCATCGCCTCTGTGCTAGAGTCTGCACTGCAAGTCAGCTGATAAGGATTGCAAGTCGTCCTTGTTGATTAGCGATTAACTTCCCCCGGTCGTAAGATGAATCAGAGGCGCGCTTTACATGCGTCATTACACCAGGTCAAACTAGATCTAAGGTCGTGCGCCCATTCGTCATCTCGGGGCAAGGCAGGTCGTGGATACCCTCTCCAGCGAGTCGTTTAGTCATACATACAGTCGTTCACCCCGCATGGTAATGTAACCGGCCTGTCCACACCTTCGATTATCCGGCTTTCGCTTATCCGATCATTCGCTTTATGAGGGAGGAGAAAAAAAAAAAATCGGTGTTTTTATCATCGTCATGAAATAATGTTTACGTTTTTTTTTTTTTTTTTTTTTTTTTAGGGGGGGGGGGGCGGTGAGTGCGCGTGCGGTTCCATAATTCGGACGCAGGTGTAATGACGTTGAGCTGAATGCCAATGGGGAAGCCTTGCCTGCGCTAATAAAAAATCGCTTAATTGGGCTATACGTTGGCGATGCAATTATATGCGAACCTGAATGAATTCCCAATGAAGGCGAGAAGTATCTGCTCTCTTTACCTTGTGAAAGTGTGTGTCTATGGTAGTGTGTTATGATATTTACGAGTTAAGATTACAAGGGTCAGACACTGCTGGTGAAAATTATCGCTACAACTTTCTGATAATTGTGCTATTATATAATTGTTTATCTTGCAAAATAATGACCACGTTGTTATACATGATTCCATTTTATTACCGTCATTATTCTAATCGGACGATGCTCCTTAGAATAAGAAAGTAAAGCGGCCGTTTCTGCAATTCCCCTTTCGTTTCTCACGTACGATGTCGTTACGTTTTCTACCTCCTACGATGCTGCTTCGCGTGGTTGTGTGGCGCCGGCTCTCCGTGAGGCATGGTTGATTAAACTCGGCCCCGTATCTGGCTGCAACCGTACATGCCGATCGCCCTTTGCTAAACAACCGTTTGGTATTACGTCACTAAGGCCTATTCTTTTAGACTCAAATGAAAATCTATATGTGGTAGGATAAAATAATTCAAATTTCTTCGAGATATGATTTATTTTTCATCCTGTTTTGATAAATGAATGCGCGCTAATAACATGACCGATAAATCATGACAAATTAGGTTAAGGTGAATGGGTTATCAGCAAACAAACTTTGCTTTAAAGCTCTTTGTGCGAGGTGTCTTGCCTTATCCTTTGTTCGTTAATTAACTAGACGAACTCTTTAGATGGAAGTTTGCTGCCTGCATCATTAAAACTAATTATCTCAAAAATAATTAATTAATGCAGTTACCGAACGTGCAAAAAAAAAAAAAAAAAAAAAGTTTGCAGCTGTGACTTTGCCATGAAAGAAAGGCCTCTTTGTATAGAGTTATAAACACTCCCACAACGAGATATCGACCCAAGTAATTGCAGCAGCACAGGTCGAGGGCGAACGAACCGTAGGCCAAAGAAAGCTCGCGGTTCTACTGCACACACGCCATAAATAGAAACTGTAGTGGAACCATAAATAGCTGATAACAAATGTAGGTGCGGCCGTGAGTAGGTATGGGCGCCCTCCATAATTGCTGAACACCTAGGAGGCCTATTGTGCTGATCGGAGGGAAGGAGGGAGGGAGGGAGGGAGGGAGGGAGAGATAGAAGGGATAGGAGGGAGGAAGGGATTGGAAGGAGGGAGGGAGGGATGGAAGGGAGAGAGGGATGGGAGTAGAAAGGGGAATCGGAGACGGAGGGAGGGAGGAAGTTAAGATGAAAGATAGGTGTCCGAAAAAAGATTGGGAGAATATTCTTAGATAGCTAGAAAGAGAGATAGATAGACAGAGAGAGCGAGAGAGAGAGAGAGAGAGAGAGAGAGAGAGAGAGAGAGAGAGAGAGAGAGAGAGAGAGAGAGAGAGAGAGAGAGAAGAGAGAAAGAGAGAACGGAGGATGGCAGAGGAACAGGATAACACGGTGGAAGAAGTCAAAGGGAGGAGATTGTAAAATGTTCAATTCAATCTTCATAAAATACACATACATATGAAACATGACCTAAGCCACAGAAAGTGTGGGAAAGCAAAGACGAAGATGGGTAAGACAACCTGAACAAGAGTTCATTGTGAATAATTCAAAAGATATAAATGAAAATGAATAACAACAGATTCTATGGACGCGGTTCGATTAAATTACGAGGAAGATTTAATCGAGCCGCGTTAGTTATAGCTTTTGCGTCATAGTTATTCATCCTCATTCCCATTCATTGATCTTTGGATTCTTTCTACAAAATAAGTGAGAAAAGAATTTTATACTAAACATAAAATATAATGGATAGAGTGAAGAGAAGGAAGGGGGAAAGAGAGAGAAAAGAGAGAGAGAGAGAGAGAGCGAGAGAGAGCACATGGATATGTAAAAGCAAATACGGGAAAAGAGCAGAGGATAGATAAACAAGGAATAAAACATGACAATAATGAAAAAAAAAACAATAAATAACCAGAACAGTAAGGCAGGAAAGCCCCGATTCGCGCGTCATGAAGGGCAGGGCGACGTAGGAAGGCCAAACATGGCTCCGTGGGACTGTCTTCTACATACTTTTTTGCACCACGATGACAAGACATATTGGATTGACTTAATGGAATAGGCCGAGTGAGGGGAGGGCTGTGGGGGAGGGGGGAGGGAGGGGAGGTGGTAGGGGAGGGAAGAAGAGAAGAAAGAATTGTAGGAATGGAAGCTGGAGGGGAAACATGAGAAAGGGTGTGTGGGAGAATCGGAAAGGGATGAGAGAGAGAGAAAGAGAGAGAGAGAGAGAGAAAGAGAGAGAGAGAGAGAGAGAGAGAGAGAGAGAGAGAGAGAGAGAGAGAGAGAGAGAGAGAGAGAGAGAGAGAAAGAAAGAAATAGAGAGATAAAAAAGAGGTAAGCACCAAAATTGAAGTAAGAGTAAGTAAAGGAAACAAGAAAAAATATGAAAAGAGAGAAACAAAGAAAAAAGGTAATTAGCGGGAGAGGGAGAGAAAGACAATTAAGAGAGGAAATAAGAGGAAACAGGGGTAAAGAAGAAGGAGGAAGAGGAGAAAAAGAGGAGAGAACAAGGGTCCTCCGAGAGCTCAAGCACCTCTGAAGGGGCGGGTGAAAGTGACACGCCGAGGATTTTCACGCCCAGGGAATCTACAGTCTATGTAAAAGGGACCTTCGAGTGAGAGACATGGCGAGGGCGTTAGCGCTGTCCGACCCACCACGCTCTTAGTCACCGCGGCAGGGTGGGCACTGGGCAGGGTGGAGGCGAGGGAGGGCTTATAGGGTGGGCAGGGTGGAGGCGAGGGAGGGCTTATAGGGTGGGCAGGGTGGAGGCGAGGGAGGGCTTTTAGGGTCGGCAGGGTGGAGGCGAGGGA
>BOPN01000916.1:107500-110000 GCA_017312705.2 Penaeus japonicus
AAATACATGAACGCCCCAACATATTTGCATAACCCATTATGGACACTATGATAGATAATCATTCTAATGGCATGAAGTGATTGATAGTTACAAAAAAGAGGACAGCATTAAAAGTCAAGGGAGAAAGAAATTAAATGTTGACGATATACAATTTTTTTTTCATTGTTAGGAGATGAAATTCATTTTTCTATGGAGGGGGGCGATGCACATTCACGTCCTGTAATCAGTTCCCCTTTGCTTTAACGCATAACTAAATCCTGGATGGTAAATCACTGCATTGCAATTTATGGCTTGCAACACCGGCGCCAGAGAACCAGGTGAATACTCTGATCTTTTGTTTATTTCAGTGTGATTTCAGAAGTTTTTTTTTCTTTCTTTCTTTCTTTTTGGGTAATGTTGTTCGTGTATATGATAACATGTAGCAAAAATGATCTTGTTATTTTAAGGATCCTCGGTGAATATTAGCAATTTAAGCTGATTAAGGAAATTACTTCGTTTATGTCGCTCGCATGCAAGTTAATCAAAAGTTTTCATAGTTGAATAACATTGCTGAAACTTTTGTAATATCTTCCTGGGTTAGTCAGTAGTATGCGTGTGTGCGTGCATGAATGCGTGTGTGTATGTGTGTGTGTGTGTTTGTGTGTGTTTACGTGTACGTATATCTATTTGTGTATGTGTACAAAGGTTTGTGTGTGTGTGTACAGAATCATTTGCCTATATGAATGCGACAAGACTTTGACTCCAAGCCAACGACATAGCCACTATTTCTTTGATCAAGCAGGAGTCCCCAAAATCCTGCACCCATCACGACCTTCACGGAGAGAAATCGGTAATAAGCTCGCCAAAGGTTCACTTGGAGCGGAGTACTAACACGCTGACCTTGGATAACCTTTTAATCCCTCCCCCGCACTCTCGACTCCCCCCCTCCCCCGCCTCCAACCCTTTGAGATAACCTCAACCCTTAACTTTAATCCTTACTCCCACCTCGGTCCCTTAATTCCAGTCCATAATTATTGTCCAAGTCCATATTCTATACCCAGTTCCCTAACTCCTAGAAATGCGATTCCTAACTCTCTAACCTCTGCCTATATCCCTTTAATTCTATACTCCCCCCCCCCCCAACATCCAGCCCTCCTGACCCTTACCCATATCCCAATCTCTGCCCTTGACTACCCTTTTGCAACTATCTGATCTCTACCCCCTACTCACGTCCCTTCCCCCTGTACCCCTCCCCCTCCCCCCAAGAGCCCCTCCCTATAACCCCCACCCGAACTACAATCTCCTAGCTCTTTCTCTCAATATTCCCCTCAACTCACCCCTTCCCAGTTACCCCCCTCCCCCTCCCCCTGCCCTAACCCTTACCCACATCCCTTTCCCCTCGACCTCCTCCCTTACCCCCTCCCTCCACCCTACCATACCTACATCCTTCTCCCCTATTGACACCCTCCACCCACCCCCACCCACCTCCACCCACCAACACGACCTCCTCGCTCCCCCCCCCCCCCCCCTTAACTCACAGCCCCGCGTGAAGGTATTTGCAACGGCCGGACGGAAGACAGCGCCCCTCGTCCGTCTCACAAGATTTTAGTTCAATTACATTAGGTTCCTGGAATTGAACGTAAGGTGCATTAGGGGCGTCCGGGGGGCTGTCGACGGGGAGGATATATCGTGCCCCTCGCTCGCGCCTGGCCCTTCGCTGAGGGGGGGGTCGAGGGGCATTAGGGCCGGACTTTATCTCGGGGTCTTACTGTGTTTCTTCGGCGTCGGGGGGTGGGGTAGGAGGGGGATGAGGGGGGTGGAAGAGAGGAAGAAGGAGGAAGTCATCGATGATGGAATGGGGAATGGGGGGAAGAGAGGAGGAGAGGTACAAGGAGAGAAGAAATGTGTGTGTGTGTGTTGCGAGTAAGAGTAGGAGAGGGGCAGGGAGAGGGAAAATGAGAAGAAGGGGAAGGAAATGGAAAAGGCGTAGGAGAAGGAGAGAGAAAGAGAGAGAGAGAGAGAGAGAGAGAGTGCGTGTGTGTTTGTGTGTAAGAAACAGAGAGAAAGAGCGACAGAGACAGAAAGATGAATATCACGAAGGAGAAGCAGGAATGAGGAACACCCCCCTCCGCCCCCAGCCCCATTCGATGCTTAATTCCTCGGCGCAGGGAGGGAATGCAGCGAAGAGTCCGGAGGTCTTCGCGCCGAGGACAGGCCCGCCACCCGAGCGAGACCGACGGGGCTTACACGCAGATTAAAGAACTCGAATTTCTCAAAGAGACAGATACCCTTGAGAGAAAGCACCAAGAAGAAAGAAGGAGGAATAAAAAGACATTGTAATCCCCCGAAGACTGAAATTCAAGGTCCCGAGGCGCCCAGATGCCAAAATGGAATCCGTCGAAATCCTCTGCAACGTCTGGGGTGAACGTAAGCATCGGAATCTTGTTGCTGCTTGAAAATCGCGATTTTTTGTCACACTTAACCACATTCCTCAGAGCGATAGGCATCACAGTGCTTATTA
>BOPN01000916.1:177500-180000 GCA_017312705.2 Penaeus japonicus
TATATATATATATATATATATATATATATATATATATATATATATATATATATATATATATATATATATATATATATATATATATATATATGTATATATATATATATATAAATATATATATATATATATATATATATATATATATATATATATATATGTGTGTGTGTGTGTGTGTGTGTGTGTGTGTGTGTGTGTGTGTGTGTGTGTGTGTGTGTGTGTGTGTGTGTGTGTGGATGAGTATATATGTAAATATATATGTATATATCTATATCTGTATATCTATCTATCTATCTATCTTTCTGTATATATATATATATATATATATATATATATATATATATATATATATATATATATGTGTGTGTGTGTGTGTGTGTGTGTGTGTGTGTGTGTGTGTGTGTGTGTGTGTGTGTGTGTGTGTGTGTGTGTGTGTGTGTGTGTGTGTGTGTGTGGGTATATATATGTATATATATATGTATATATCTATATCTGTCTATCTATCTATCTATCTATCTGTATATATAAATATATATATATATATATATATATATATATATATATATATATATATATATATATATATATATATATATATATATATATATATATTCGTTTACATACGAAGAGAGGTAGAAAAATACTCTAGAAAATAAGAACAAAACAAAGACGACAAGAGGCCTGACTAGCAATTCTCGCCTGAAACAGCCATACCCCCCGGGCCGTGCAACCGTGCATCCCCGCGCAGGTGACGGGGCAAAGGACTCGGCTTCCATACTGATGGCGAGGCAAACAACCAAACCGTAACACAGGTGTTGGGGTTAGCAGCCCCTCGGCAATACAAGTAATCGGGTAAACAGTACAGGTAGTGGGGGCTAACAACACAGGTGGCTGACACGCACGTGACGGGTCCCTAGTCATGATGACGTCACAGGTGCTGCCTCCTAGATCACAAGGTAGAAAGTGGTGGACGCCGCCAAGGAGCCAACGCGGGGGAGGGGGAGAGGGGGAGCGGGGGAGGGGGCAGTGACGGGGAGACAACATGTGGGGGAGGAGAAGAGGGGGCGCTTTATGGGGAAGAGATTGCAATGGAGGGAGATACGACCTGTAAAGATGGAGAAAGCGCGAGGGAAGAGGGAGATGGCAGGGGAACAGGAAGAGAAAATAACGAAAGAAAAAGGGAAGAAGCGAAGGAGACGAGGATAGATGCTGGACGGAGATAAGAGATATGCGAATGAAATAGCCAGCGAGCGAAGGGTAGCGGGTCGCATTGTCATACTTTGCATACTGATTGCAGCCAAATGCGTCAGAGATTGGCGACGTCATGTTGATTAAAGCAACTGCAAATGTGTTGTTGTAGTGCAATATGAAAATAAACTGAAATACAAACAACAGATGGACACTATATAGAGCCCTTGATATAACCGGAAATATCACTCTTGCATGAAAACAGACAATATGCCATTTGGCAAAGAAATTAAGATTCTAACAGAGACGTCAGAATAATTTGTTCTTCGTGAAAAGACACAAGCAAGGATTTTTTTTTCTTTTTTTTTACATGACATGGCTTGGATATAAAGTCTAGAGAACCACTGAGGTATACCCACCTTTTTTCCGCGTTCCAGTCACCTCAACGAATTCCATATTTTTCCGACAATTAGTCGTGTGCTGCCCTCGTTTTGAGTAACAGCTCTATATATCATACTTCATCTCCGATTATCTCCCAGGTTATGATTTCCCTTTAGAAAACAAATACCTGCAAAATACACTTCGCTTGGTATGTATCGCCATCTCTGCTTATTATGTATCAGCATGTCTTTGTACGAGCCAGGCCACCTTCCCGCTTGAATACTAACTTCCCTGCAATGAATTGTCTCCTGGAAATACAGATAGCGGCGATGCGAACAAATGGCCGCCGGATAAGTAGAGAAACAGAAGGGTTTTTTTGCGCAAGAAGTGGCATAAATCAGCCGACATTATCGCTTATGCTGATGCATCTGTCCGTCCGAACACTTCTCTTGCGTTTCGCATCGTTGTGGACGCGGTCGCCCGGGTTATTAAATTAATCTGGAAACCGCCAGAGGGAGACGAGGAAGAGGAAGAGGGGAAGGAGAAGGAGAAGGAAAAAGAAGAGGAGGAGGAGGAGGAGGAGGAGGAAAAAGAGGAGAATAGGAAGAGGTAGAGGTAGAGGAGGAGGAGTAGGAGGAGGAGGAGGAGGAGGAGGAGGAGGAGGAGGAGGAGGAGGAGGAGGAGGAGGAGGAGGAGGAGGAGGAGGAGGAGGAGGAGGAGAAGAAGAAGAAGAAGAAGAAGAAGAAGAAGAAGAAGAAGAAGAAAGAGGAGAAGGAAGAAGAAGAAGAAGAGGAGGAGAAGGAGAAGGAGGAGGAGGTGGAGGGGGGGCAGGAGGAGGAGGAATAGAGGAAGGGGAAGAGAAGGAGGAGGGGTAGGGGGATGAGGATGAGGGGGAGAAGAGGAAGGAGGAAGAAGAGGAGTTGAGAAAGAGGAA